>JARFJB010000927.1:0-54318 GCA_036346205.1 Vesta saturnalis | reverse complement strand
TTGTGAAAACTTCAATTTCAAAATGGTAGAAGCACTCACAAATATAAACATGACATCAAATAAAATAATCTAGTTAAATCTAACAAAGAGACATCTTTATCAATAAGTGCAAGTGTTATTAACAATGAAAAGCATAATGCAGAACGTTTTTTGTAATTTTTAATTTTAATCTTAATTTCAACTACTTATGTCAAATTATAGTGCTGTGGTAATTTGACATATAATTGGCAAAGCATTTGCTAGGAAAAACACAGCAAAAAACCTAGACATACCAAAAGTCAAAATTAAAATCAAAATTTAGACATACCTTTATGCATTTTTTTAATTATAAAATGCCAAAACCCATTTAAACGAATCTTTTCTTCTTGTCTATTAAAATTATTAGGGTGTTTATATATTTCGTAACAGTTTACTAATAACATCTCACTAAAAATTGTTGTATAGTTACAAAGATAAAGAGTGTATAGAACGTACGGGACAAACAAAATGCTTTTCATATACTGCGTGTTTTTTATCATCACATTTTAACGGGTCAAAACTTAATTTTTATTAATAGTACATACTGTATATTATTTCATGCTTTCGTAAAGCTACTAAACCCTTCAAATTATGTCTACACCATATGGTCTGTACAACTAGTATTTTTTGAGAAATTATCCGTGTTTGTGCAAGAGATAGATAAAAAAAAATATTGTTTTAATAGTGGACTGTATTGAATTATATACTTTAAAAATTGTCAAATCTGTTATCATACAGAACTAAGAAAAAAAACAAAGCGCTTACCGTGACTTGGTAGTGCAGGCTACTTCTGGTGGAAGGGGGCCCCCGTTGATAACCCACTAATAACAACAGCACGTAAATTATGGATAATAATGATGACTGACCGGTTCACGTACAACAAGCCAGCGAGACGTTCAAAGGCAAACTGGTTCTTAAAATTGATAAGCGCTATAACTTAGAACCTGTATGATTTTTACGGGATTTTACATTGAAAAATGAATTTGATATTTGAGGCTTGCATGTACATTTTCCGCCCACCAAAACCGAAAGTTTTAAATTCAAAGAAATCGAATTATGTTTCTAAAATGAGACAAGAATAAAACTAAATTAATTAGGTAGTATAGACTCTAAATATTTCAATTTACTATCATTAACAACAAAACAAAAAATAAAAATTAGTTCTCTAGGAGAGTAATAGTTTTTGAAATAGTTTATTTTAAATTTTGGTCTGGTAAAGGACATAACTTAACAATTGGACGTTTCAACAATCCGTTCTCCGTTTTAACAGTAACAACTCTAGTATGTCCATCACGACCGGTGTGTAATTCCACATTTCTACCAAGAGCCCATTGTAAAGGGGGTTTATTTTCATTTTTAATTAGAACTAGGGTATTTAGTTTAATTTCCGAGCCCGACTCGTTCCATTTAGATCTTTGCTGTAGAGTGTGGAGATATTCGGTTGACCAACGATTCCAAAAATCCCGGTTAAGCCGCTGAATTAGTTGCCAACGAGATAAAGAATTTAATTTTAGATTAGACAAATCGGGATCAGGAGCTGAATTTAGTGGTTCCAGATTTAGAAAATGACCTGGAGTCAAGGGCGATACATCGTTGGGATCGGAGCTAAGTGGACTCAGAGGCCGAGAGTTTAGCAAAGCTTCGATCTGCGATAACAAAGTGAGAAGTTCCTCATACGTCAAGGTTTGTTCTCCTATGACTCGAATCAAATGGGTTTTAATAGATTTTACGCCTGCTTCCGCTAATCCATTAAAATGAGGAGAGGCAGGTGCACTAGTCTGCCAAGTGATGTCTAGGGTTTGAGCCGATTGCTTAGCCAGCTTATAGAGTAGGTTTTTTGCGCCAATAAAATTGGTCCCACAATCACTATAAATGTTTGTACATTTCCCTCGTCGCGCGATGAAACGACGAAAGGCTGCGAGAAACGCTTCCGATGTCAGGTCCGACACTAATTCAATGTGTATCGCTTTAGTAGCGCAACAAACAAAGGCACAAATGTAGGCCTTTAAAACTTTAGCACCCGATACCGGCCCATGGTGATAAGTACGGGACCAGCATAATCTATTACCACATGAGAGAAACATTTTAATTGTCTAATCCGGAAAGACGGCAAATCGCCCATGTATGGCTTATAGAACTTGGGCTTGGCTCGAAAACAACGAAGACATTTTGATGCGACCTTCTCGACAGCTCTACGACTAGATAAAATCCAGAACTGTTGTTTAAGAAGATATTGAAGGGTATTCAGACCCGGGTGCAAATGTTGCTTGTGAGCATGTTCAACTATCAAATAGGTAAGTCTATGATCTCGTGGTAATAACAAGGGATGTTTAGCGTCCATCGAAAGGGTTGAGTATCTAAGACGACCGCCCACCCTGATCAGTCCTCTTTCATCCAGAAATAACGCCAATTTGCGAAAAGGTTTTGGCAAAAGCAAATTATTTTGAATTTTAGAAATAAGTGAAGAGAAGTGAATACCTTGAACTCCTTTTACTAAGGTGTATAAAGAAATTTGAAGCTCGCTTTCTGATAAAGAACTAGTTAATTTAGACAAATTGGGTTTTGAGTTGTGAATAAATCTAAGGACATAACCAAGAAGGCGTTGAATTTTTCCCAAATATGAAAATCGATCTAACAAGGTATCTACGAAATTGTCACTGATATTGGTATTTAAAACAACAGTTTGCTGTTCCTGTATTACTTCTGGGCTTCTCGAGTTCGGACAACTAAATTCAGAAAGGTTCCAATCAGAACAAGGCAGATTGATCCACGGAGGTCCTTTAAACCACAAGGGATGTTCAATGAGCCTTTTGGGGGTCAGTCCTCGACTTCCACAATCTACAGGATTTTCCGTTGATATGATATGATGCCATCGAACATGTGGGATTTTTCCTGTATATGACTGACACGATTAGCGACAAACGTTTTCCACTTATGTGGTGAACTACGGACCCAGGATAATACAACACTGGAGTCAGAAAATGCCAGGACTTGGTCAATGGTCACTAAAGATGAATAAGTGTCGAGTACGAATTTCATTAAGTCGGCCAGTAAAGTAGCACCCAGCAGTTCGAGTCTTGGGATAGTGAGGGTTTTCAGGGAGCTACCTTTCCTTTGCCCATAACTAAAGAGGACTTTATTGAAGCGTCAAACCCCTCGGTACGAAGATACACGCCACATGCATATCCTAATTCTGAGGCGTCACAAAACCCTAATATTTGGCATCTCTGCAATCTTTGTACAAAAATATAACGAGGCAATGCAATTTGAGAGAGATAAGAAAGTTCGGCTTTTAACTGGGACCAAATTTCAATGATTTGCTGCGAAGGAGTGTCATCCCAATCGATGCCCGAGACCCAAAGGCGTTGCATAATGTGCTTTGCTAAGAATGAAACAGGGTGATAAAACCTAGAGGATCGAAAATCCTCGCAATGTCGGACAAAATATTTCGTTTTGTGCATGCCTTTTCCGAAGGAGTGAATGCATACGAAAATGTGTCAGAACACGGATTGTAAAGTAGGCCCAGAACCTTAATGACTATGGATTCCTCCTTATCGAACGAAATTGGGATTTGACGTTCGGAAGCGGGTAGTTCCGAAGTAATTCGGGCAATTGCTTGCCCACTTTCGTAGCTCAAATCCACCAGATTCTAGCAAGGTAATTAGATCCTGCTGTAAAGACAACGCAGAACTTAAATTGGTACTTCCGGCGCAAATGTCATCCATAAAGGTGTTGTTAAGAATAACTTGTGCCGCTTCGGGATACCTTTTCATCTCTAGATTTGCTAATTCTCTTACGGTTCTAAGTGCTAAATATGGACTTGAAGTTACACCAAAGGATACGGTATTGAGACGATATTGCTGAAGAGGTTCGTTGGGACTGAATCGCCAGAGTAATCTTTGATAATCTCTATGGGCAGGGTTTATCCAAATTTGCAGGTACATTTGTTTAATATCTGCCAAAAAAACTATTGGATGAACTCGAAATTTTAACAAAATTAGGCATATATCCGTTTGGAGTTTGGGTCCGGCAAATAAGGTATCGTTCAAACTGATTCCTTTCGAACCCTTTGCCGAAGCATTGAAAACAACTCTTATTTTCGACGTGGTTTTATCGGATTTCAAAACGCCATGGTGCGGTAGATAACAAAGACCTTTGGGATTTCCCTCAATATTTTTTACTAGGCTCATATGACCGTTTTCTAGGTAATCCTTCATAAACTTGGAGTACAGGAGTCGAAGTTCAAAATTTTTACCAAGTTTTGATTCTAACGATACAAAACATCGATAAGCTAAGGAAAATGTATTCCCCAAATCAGGCTCTCCCTGTTTAAATGGCAATGATACAATAAAACGTCCATCACTGTTGCGTGATGTGGTTTGTCGATATATTCGTTCGCACCTCTCCTCATCTGGTGATAAGGGGGTTTTACACGGAATAGTCTCGCTCTCCCAGAATTTTCTAACAATCGAGTCTAAGGGACCATCTAGAAGGATCGAAAATGATTGCAAGGATCGATGTGAAGTACCAACATCTTGCGTCTTCCTAAAGGACCCAACCAAAACCGTTTCTATAACGGTTGGTTTCCCAGGTTGAGTATGAATACGACCTGGTTTCAAAATATCCGCATATATTTCGGCTCCCAGTAGCATATCTACCGGTGCAGGTATATTGAACGTATCATCCCCTAGTTTAAGACTAGAGATGTGATCCCAATCTTTTGTGTTTATAGGAAACGCAGGCATATCTGTGCAAAGGTTTGGTAGAACCAAGACATCAAATGAGAGAGTTGGTTCCGTAGCTCCAATCGGGCGAACAGTACAACGAGCAATCCCCTTGGTAGTCGAAGAGGATTGATTTAATCCCTGGATTGGGATACAGTATCCCTCTCTTTTTAATCCTAGACGGTTGAGGCATTTTTGACTAATGAAATTTGCTTGACTTGCCGAATCTAATACAACACGAATTGTTTGGAATTTTCCATTTGCGTCTAAAATCTCTACCTTGGCAGTAGATAGAAGAACAGTAGTATTAAACGTAGAAGTCGAGAATGAAGTGCAGTAATTCAAAGATTGGTTAGCTTGTGAACTAAGGGATAGCGAAGTTTGAGGCGAAGAATCGGTCTCGTCTAAACTAAAAGAGTTATTTGTTGATTGTTGAGTATTTTGCTGAACACCACTTGAAGGTGCCTTCGAATTTCGAACAAAGGAAGTACTGGTAATTGGTTGACTTGATTTCTTTGTGCCTGAATTTTGTACCAAATGAAGCATGGTATGATGGCGATAACGACAAATGCGACAATTGTAGGTTGAAGGACAATCTTTCAACAAGTGATTGAATCTAAGGCAGTTTATGCAAGCATTTATTTGTTTAATACAAGCATAATGTTCCGCAGGAGTTTTCGATATAAATTCTGAACACTGCGACAAAGGATGGTAAAAAATTTTTGCAAAGTTCGCACCTTTGTGAATGAGAACAAGATTGAAAATTTTTGGATGGTCCTGGTATATTACTGGCAAGCAATGTAGAAAGTGAAGATTTTTTTAAGTAATTTGGAGGGTTGTTCGGCTTAGAGGCACCATAGGCGGGTGCCGACAGCTTCCCAGTTTTATTTCCCGAGACCTCTTGTTGCCCAGGCATATACTGAACTGATTCTAAAGCTTTGCACTGCTTTTCTAAGTATTCACTCAAATTCTTGTAAGAAGGGGATTTCTTTTTCAGTGACCGACATTTCAAATGACGTGCGTGTCGTTTTATCTATTTTCTGCAGTAATAAATTAAACAAAATAAAACACCATTGATCTACTGAAAATTCAAGTGCTTCTAAAGCGGACAAATTTTCTGAAAATGTGTCCAAAATATTCCTGAGATCCTTTGAACAATTATTTTTCATAACCGGAATATTCATGATTGCATTCCAATAAGCGGTAGCTAAAACTCGCTTATTTTGATATCTTTGACTAATGAATGAAAAGCAATGGGATAATTTGCATCAGTAGTTTGGACAGATTTTATTAAGTTAAGTGGTTCACCCTGTAGGAAAGAAAGCAGATACTGAAACTTCTGTATATTCACTAACGATCTGTTATTATGGACTAACGAACTGAACAAGTCAAAGAATGTTGGCCATTTTAACATATTTCCATCAAAAATAGGAATTGTTAATTTCGGTAGTCTTATTTTATCCTCAGGACTCGAGTTATTTGAGACCGAAACTACAGTTGGAACAACTAAATTGGTTGCAAAGAGTTTGGAAAAATTTCTTTTATTTTGAAATAAAACGTATCTGTTTCCTTTCTTATTGCGTCTTGGGTTTCAAAATCATCGTCATCGCTAAAGCCGATAATTTCATTATGCAGATTCTTAAATTCAGAATAATTTTGTTCAAGAGATTCATATCGAATTTTAAAAGATCCCTGATGATCTACATCATCTGATGCTCTCATTGCCAAAGCATAAATTTCGGTTATACGCGAAATAGCTACCTTTCTCTGTTGAGAAAGCCTTTTAAAGCTGCCATAATTAATTACACTAAGATTTCACCGACAAAGATATATAATAGACATAGCGATTTTATTTTTAACGAACAAAAGTATTTAACGCTCTTAGAATTGTAAAATTACACTTTTATTTTGTCAAATCATGTAACCACCAAGTATTACAATTCACAATAATATTATAAATTACGATAAAACTCCAAGTGCAACAATAACCCAATATTTATATGTATATTTCTACTTACGCGAAGGCCAAGGTTAATCATTTAGAATAAAATGATAGAAAAGAGAAACTAATGCGGAATTCGTTTTGTTGTTATTAATATTTTTAAACGATACAATTTTTAAATTTCAAACGTATAATCCGGCTCGAAGGACCAAATATGTTTGTGCAAGAGATAGATAAAAAAAAATATTGTTTTAATAGTGGACTGTATTGAATTATATACTTTAAAAATTGTCAAATCTGTTATCATACAGAACTAAGAAAAAAAACAAAGCGCTTACCGTGACTTGGTAGTGCAGGCTACTTCTGGTGGAAGGGGGCCCCCGTTGATAACCCACTAATAACAACAGCACGTAAATTATGGATAATAATGATGACTGACCGGTTCACGTACAACAAGCCAGCGAGACGTTCAAAGGCAAACTGGTTCTTAAAATTGATAAGCGCTATAACTTAGAACCTGTATGATTTTTACGGGATTTTACATTGAAAAATGAATTTGATATTTGAGGCTTGCATGTACAATCCGTTTAATGAAAATTTTACGCTTGTACAATTTTATTTTTTCTACTGGAATACCCTGTAAGTATAACGTTCCATAGTTTATAAAATTTTTAAATACATTTGATCTAGCTTAACCCTTATGTTACCATTGGTGCTACCCGGGTACTTTTTCATTGTAAAAATGCCACAACTATGGTTGCAAATGTAGTACAGCCTTAAAACTCCACAAATCCTTTTCTACACGTAATTTCCATAAAAACTAAAAAAAAAAAGGAATAGTTTTATTGCATGTTAAGATAACCACTTGGTATCTACCATTAGAGGTGCCTGAGTACCACTGTATAATTTTTCAAGTATTCGTCACATTTAATTTATTATAAAAACAACTTTTTCATTTCATTATTTAATTAATCTGCACATATAAACAAAAACAATTCTACACTAATTTGTACAATCAAGACACTTTGTTGTTGATAAGTATGTTAGTTACGAACAGGATACATGCATATTTGACAATTTTTTCTTGTTTTTCTCTTTTTCTTTTCTGATCCAGATAATATAAGGCACAGTTGACATAAACCAGTGATTTTAATTCAACCAGATGCGCCACGTTCTTGTGTTTCACCGGTTTGTTCTTGTAGTACACCAATTCGGGTCCCAAGAATCTCTTCCACTGCTGTTTTTGTAAAATAATATCGGTTGATATGAGGTATTTGACTCCTTTGGATTATTGTTTGAAGGCAAAGGTCTTTTCCAAGTGTTTTTAAAAAGGTTCATCGGCGATCAGTCTTTTTGACCACTGTTGAATTATTTTCTTTATAAATAATATAAGAAGCTAAACAAGCAATGTCATTTATGTTATAAAAAAATGCAAGTCGCCATCGGTTTGTTTTTCTTTTGGTTGAATATTTTCTAACCAGTTGGTCCATTGTATCGACCCCGGATTTTGTTGCATTATAATATCTGATCATTTCTGGCTTTTTCTCTAGAGTTCCTTTTTCTACTTCGCCCGTGGAATGTATGGTAGATAAAAGAATAACAACCTTATTCTTTTTCGGTACGTATGAATACAGTATGCAAATTGTGACAATGTTATTTCCTTGTCTTTTGAAGCTTACAGTACCTTTGGGATGTATGGTTTATTATGCCCTAGTGTTCCAACTAACGTTAGCCCAAGAGATTTTAGATGCCGAACTGAAGGCAGTTATGTAAAAAGATTGTCGGTTGTGACGTTACGGCCTGATTCCTTGAAAAATCTGCATAAATCTATTACCGTTCTTTCTCCAACAGTACTTTGGCGAGCATCGGTTCCTTGTGGTTTTCCAGTGTATAAAATTCCTTGAAGTGGATAAACTGTCTTGGAGTCTGCCACCAAAAACACCTTTATGCCATATTTGGCGGGTTTTGATGGTGTGTACTACGTAAAACGTGTCCTATAACGATATGGAAATAACTGATTATCCACAGTTAAATTTTCATACGGTTTGAAGTTACTGAGCAAGCTATCATTTAGCATAATCCACAAATCCCTAATCGCTGCTGCTTTATCTTCTTTTTGTCGATCTTGTCTTATATTTGCGTTATCGAATCGAATAAATCCTAGAAGATTCTGAAATCTATTTCTACGAGGTTGAAATTTTTAATGGTAACATAAGGGTTAATAACCATGACCTCTAAAACTATTATGTTGTGAGAGATTATCAGTTTAATGAAAATTTTACTCTCACGCAATTTCATATTTTCTAACGAAACAATCTGTAACGTTCCATAATTTCTCAAATTCCTAAACCCCTATGATCAATTTTAATACTATGACCTCTAAAACTAATATTTTTTCAGAAATTGTCAGTTTAATGGAAATCTTATTTATTTTATTTCTATCAAGTAGGCTGGTACTTTGACATTTTCGAATTTTGTTAATATTACTGTCAAGAATAAATAGCTGAGGGTCTCATGCACTTTGAGTAAAATACTTTGAGAAAATGAATTTTGACACTCAATGGTCGATGGATACGTTTTTGTTTTGGATGAAAGTCACAAAAATTGTTTATTGGCCGCAAGATTATACCATCAAGAATATCCACTTATAAGGCAGCCTAGAAAAGATGCATTTGAAAGTTTATTGTTAAGGTTTACACAAACTGGGAATGTTGCTTATCCATAGCGAAAGAACAAAAATAGCATTAACACCAGATAATTAGTTATGATAGTTATGTTAAAGATTGTAGAAAGTGCTAACATAAGTCGTACTATTGTCGAACGAATTCTGAGCACAACCAAATGCATCAATACCACATTAAAGGATTCAAGAGTACCCAATTATTTTGAAAAAAGACTAAGCTTTTGTGAATGGGGTTCAGAAAAAGTTGAACGGAACAAGTACTTTGTAATGATAATGTTTTGTTTTGTGACGAATCGACATTTCACAAAAATGATTTGTCAACAGACATAATTTCCATTATTGTTCTACCGAACAACCATATTGTATAAGGACTATTAGTCAGACAAGGTGGTCCTTGAACGTTTGGCGTGGAATCATAGGAAAATATGTAATCGGGCCGTATTTTTTTATAGAAAGGTAACTGGACTTCTTTAGCGAATTGTCATTATGCATTTAATAATTGTTATAAAATAATTTAGAATAAATTTTCAATTTAACTGAGAACTCTTCAATAAAGGTTTTACACTAAAAAAAAAATACATGAGTTTTTAAAATGTGAAGCTGGGTCAAATGTAATCAATGATTATATTTACCACATTCTCTCTGATTACACATACCCTGTACTTGCACTTTTATGGGGCAAACGTAATCACTACTACATGGTTTTAGAGGTCATAGTTGTTAAGATAGATCAAGTGAGTTTAGAAATTTTATAAACTATGCAATATTATACCTACAACCTACAAGCATTCCATTCGGAAATATGAAATTGTGCAAGCGTAAAATTTTTATTAACACTAGCACCGCCGGTTATTCTAAATATCTAAAACTGCCGTGGTCGGTCACTTTGACCTCTGGACAAGAAAGGTAATATTGAGATTCTTTATATATTTTACACTTAAGTGAGAAAGAAACATAAAAAACACATTTTAGGTAAATATTCATTTTAATTAGTAGTAAGGCTGACGTCATAGTGAGCGAATGAGTAGCTTTTCAGGTTGAAAGTAGAGATAGTATTAGAAAGAGAAGGTATTCGATAAGTTGAAATGGAAACATTTCGCGCGCATAACACCAAATGGAATAATTATAATTAAATATGAAGTAATAAAAATAGGGGTGCATTTTAAAATAAATTCTAAAATAATTAATACAAGAAGCGATGCATTTACTGATAAATGTATTAAAGCTAATTACAACATTCAGTAAAATCTACTAAGCATCATCATCATATGCTTTAATTGAATTTAATAATAAATATATAAACTCTAAAGGCTAATTTTATCTTTTAATAACATCCAGCAACTGCTCTAGTTATAATTTACGCGCAAGTATTTTTGCTAATTTATTAATATAGTAATAAAGTAATTACTGCATTTGATAATAAACATTTATTTACAATTATAATACTAGTTACAGTGTATATATTTTGTAATTAAAATACAGTTTTATTATTGTTTTGAAGTAATACTTCCGGCGCACATTCTAAATATGACCATTTGTTAAAATTGTATAAATTAGAAAAAAGACTTAAAGTGTAATATAAGCGTTATTAACAGATATTACCATTTATAAAAGTATGGTTATGTGCCGCAGAAATATCCGTTTTATCAGTGCAATTCAAAATTTATATGTAAACTGTATCATTTCTATAGGAATATATTAATTGAATAATTGCGCAAAATTTCTACATCCGGGTGACTATTTTCTTATAGAACAATGAAACCGGAAACCATAATCTCAATATATTGATAAAAATTCGATATAAATACTAGTTGCAATCGGCATATAACTTCCGTTACTTATATTACGCTCTTCAATAAAGATCTTCTACAACACCTAAACTTAGTAGGCGTAGGTAATTTTAAGCCTGTATTAATAAGTTTCTGATATGGTTATTGATTATAAATATCGGCTAAAAAATATAAAAACTAAATATGGTAGAAAGGTAGCTGTAGAAACAGTAGGACATAACATACTATATTTCTCCCAGAGAGGTTAAGGAAAGAGCTAACGGACGAGAAGGTGCATTGTCTTCAGCAGTGCATTGAACAAATTGCGCTGGTTTATGGAGCCGACGTAGATATTGGTAAAGCTAAAATGATGGCTAAACTATCCTTCCTTAATTATACAGGTAAGTCATTATTATTATTATTCTGCATTCTAAAATTAATGAATTATGTTTATAGGATAACCTGTCCAATCATCATCATCGTGTTCTTATAATTATATTAATGCGCATATTGTATATAAATATTATAATAATAAAAGAATGTTTATAATGTATTAAGATGTTGTTTATTCCTACAACGAGTTAATATGAAAGGTAAAATACAAGATCATCATAGTTTATTTATTATTACATTGCAAACAATCAAACATTAGAGGAGGTGGTACATCTATATGATCACCATCGATTGATTAATTATATGCTTTACACATCTTATTTTAGCACGTAATTGTCTATCCTCCTGATAATAATGAGGCAACTTATTTCATATTGCAAGCAAATTTTCAGCACTTAATTGTAACAATTCATATTTAATTACACGCCGAATATTTTTAATCATCGTATCAAACTCAGAGACTATACGGTCCATCTAAAAAATACCAATAATGAATAAATGATTAAAACAGGTTTACATACTTACAGTATAATTTCCGCATGCACTTACTATCGCTAGCACAGGTAATAAACGAATGGCATACACTTCCTATCGCTAACATAGTTAATGTAAGATAGCTTGGGGGATGCAGCTAAGCTTAATTCTCATTTAATGTGACGTCACATTCGCTATAAATAGGGTGGTAACATAGTTGAATAAGTACATAATTGAAATCAATCGAACGGTATGGATGCTGAATAAACGGATTGCCTGATATAGGAAATATATGAGATATTGATGATAAAGCTGATTATTCATGGACTGATACACCTGAAGCGGTGTCTAAAGGTAATTAGAATTGCGGTGTAAACATCTCACTAATAGCTTTGTTGTAGAACGTTTATTATTAACGTGGGCGCTATTTATCGATAATTCCACCGTACTCGAGGTAGGAAGTTCATTGAAGAATAATGACTTTAAACCTGTAGTACAATTGTTTTGGACTACATTTACCGAATATGCTGCCTGCACTTTGATATGGAGGAATGGCGCGAAATCTCGAATATTAAAACTGAGATCTATTACGTCACACTTTAAAATCTGACGAACCCGAGAAAACTATCTATGTAGGTTATGGTATAAAAATTGAATTGCTGTTTATTACCGACGAAGAAAAGCGACTCAGGATAAGCAGAGGAAACAATTCCGTATTATTATCTGAACAAGCAATCAAACTATTCTTTTCGGCTGTGGAGGTGATAAATCAGAAGCTGAGTTATATGAATGATTATTGTAATTATTCGATTTATGAAGATTTTGTAAATGAAGTAGCAACGAATCTATATAATGAAGGTCTGAGCGATGAAGAAAGTACATTATCTAGAGGCAAATTTTTCTGTCAAAATCTTAGATTGCTTTCAACATTAATAGGTCATAGTTATATTGGAAAAGATTATTCACTTTTAACTGAAATTGTACACATCTTCCCACAAAAGTTTATAAAAGATGTAGCTTTAACCATTAATATACTATATTTGTAAAATATATGTAAAAATAAACGTATATTATGTAAATCGGTATTTTAATAGAGGCTTCACCTAGTGGTACATTTTTAAAAGCGGATTAGGGTTTGATCGCTCCTCCATCTAGTGATATATTAAGTAGATATGGGCTCCTGCAATTGTTATGATGGGAACACTTGAAATAGGTTCTGGAAGGTGTGCATTTTATACTTTAGACGCCTAGCTTCCGGTATAAAAACAGGTGTAAAAAAAACGCACATTATATGAAACAGTACTTTATTACTATGATTCTATATACAACTTTATTCAGCTTCATACGATAATTACATTTTACGTACAATGCTAGTAAATGGTTCATACTCAATTAATGCATCGTGAAAAATAACTCAATATGCCGGGGTATCGGCAACAAAGGCCGAAGATGCTTCAACTTCCAATTTCAAATCAATAACTACATTATGAACACTATCGTTTTGACAAGTACAGTTAATTATAAATATCGGTTGACTCTTAAATTGTTCGTAACTAAGCATAGAACCTTGTGGCGTATTATAATATTGATTTCGAAAGTTTAAATATACTTTGTAACCATCCACGTATTTGTTATCAGCGAAAACGAGAATCTGCTGCTCATACGGATACCTTCTATTATTAATATCCGCTTTTGAGATATTGAAGTGATCAAATTTTGCTGCACTCTCTTCCCTATTATTTCGCTTCGGTTAAATCGGTTAATTTTTATTGATCTTCTGATAGATAGACAGCTTCATATCATCATTCGGAATTAGATACGGAACTTTCCTCGTAACCTTCGTCAAGTTGATCTTAACATCCGTTCCACCGCTGTAGCAGTCGACATCGGTCTTGGATTGAAGCCATACCAGCTCTTGACGTATGTTGACTAGAGGCTTCATATAACCTTCCGCACATCCCAAGACATGCTTGAGCGGTATAGAAGCGCAGAAGACGGTTTTGGTGCTGTTTAACAGTTGATGACGCTTGTTTTGCAGATTCCATCCTGCATGCGATAAACAAGTAGCTTGATCTGCAGTATATGAACAATATCCTTTAATGGCGCTGTTAATACCAGGAAAACGTACGGTTTCAATCACCTGGTCGCCTAACATGAATCGAATCTCATCGAATATGAAGAAATGTGCATTATTCGTAAGATTATATGCTTTGTTTGCTTCAGCAGGGGTACCTTATAAATATATAACACTATCGTAAGTAGCTGTAATGAGATCGGTTTTGCACAACCAGATTAATCTAATCGGAGTTGTCGTATGCGTTTATTGTGTACGGATGACAAGTTTGACGATCGTATTCCACGTTCATATCTTCGTACCTCACCCCTGTGAATAAACTTTTCAGCGCTTCTTCCATATCGTCTTAATACTTTACAGCCGAGATATTGTATAAACTGAACGTCGTCTTCGGTTAACGATGTGCTCTCGTCTGCAGGTAGAGACCTACTGCCGATAATTTTAAGACCCATACTTCTTCAGTTCCAATCTAATAGTTACTTTCTCGTTCACTAGTCCACTAATTGACCCTCTTGATCAACCGATTTCAAGGTTATGCTATCTATACGTCGTGTATGCACAGGTAAATAAATAACTGTAGCCGGCTCCTTGATTAATTTATAACCTGGCTCAACATGTACGTCAAATTCGAAGATTGTATGCGACTGCTCACTGTTCCAGTATGCGCCTCAGGTTAGATTACTCTCTACATGTATATTTGTAGCGTAAATTATTTGAACATCCAAATCAGATTCGTAGGTGTGGCCTGCCCTGTAATCTTTAGGTGATAAGCCGAGCATGCGTCCAATAGAATCCTCCTTTCTTAAGTCTACGTTATGTATAGCTTTAACTTCGCATTTTAGCGTATCCTTGTTTGCTCTTAATATAAAGTCGATCGTGTTATGCGGGTTAATCTTAGCCTGTAAAAATTTGTTAATTTCCACAATTTCATATACACCACTCGGAATCGTAATCTCTTTATGCTTGTTTTCGTAATATAGTAAAACTTGTTGTTACCCTCATGAATATTTCGTATAGAATTGCAACCGTAAAATCCTAACAATCTTAATCCATACTGATAATTAGGATCAAGTTCGATTGGCAGAAAATACGTTGCATTGAGCACGTTTCCCTCACCCGTTAATGTGAATGTATGAGACATGACTTCAAATAAACAAATAACACTTCATTTTTTTTTTTTTACAAGTTTTTGTTATGAACGAATAAGTTCAAGGTAAATATGTAATTAAAAATTATTATTAATTTTATTAAATACATAAATAAAAAGTTTACCTCGAGTAGGATTTGAACCTACGACCTGTACTTTGCTAGAGTACCGCGCTAACTAACTGCGCCATCAAGGTTCAAGCCCCAATCGATGTAAATTTTGTCTTTATGTATGTAGTACTGATGTAAATTCTAAATATAATGAGATTACAATCAGATTAGTTATATTAATAGAATGTGAGGCTGCAATATCGCAAGGATTCACACATACCAAAGCAACTTGACTAATATTAAATTTTTATAAGTTTTTGTTATGAACGAATAAGTTCAAGGTAAATATGTAATTAAAAATTATTATTGATTTTATTAAATACATAAATAAAAAGTTTACCTCGAGTAGGGTTTGAACCTACGACCTGTACTTTGCTAGAGTACCGTGCTAACTAACTGCGGCATCAAGGTTCAAGCCCCAATCGATGTCAATTTTGTCTTTATGTATGTTCTACATGTAAATTTTGTCTTTATGTATGTTCTACATACATAAAGACAAAATCTACATCGATTGGGACTTGAACCATGATGGCGCAGTTAGTTAGCCCGGTACTCTAGCAAAGTACAGGTCGTAGGTTCAAATCCTACTCGAGGTAAACTTTTCATTTATGTATTTAATAAAATTAATAATAATTTTTAAATAACATTTCAAGCTATTTATTGTGTAGAAAATCTAGACATAAATGTCCACATATAAATGTATTATAATTTTGTTCATTGACATAATTATATCTAATTTTACAATCTCTTAAATATACAATTATTTCAAGTGGTGGCGCTAAATGTCCGAAGCTATCGTAGTAGATGACATCATGACCTCGTTTCTTGAAAGCAACCCAATGAGTACCTCTTCCTCTAAAATCGTCAAAGTTCACGATAGTACACTCATTAAGATACGGTTTATGGGGTAAAGGATCACATTTAGATACGCCTCTAAATAATGGCACAACTTTAACATACTTATTTATATCGGAAAAGGTTAATGCTCTCCGAGGCAAGTTTATAAGGTTTTTGGATATCCACATCCCTTCCTATGAGGATACAAATAAAGTCCTTTGCCACTATTTAGAGTTACCGCCTCCATTGTTTGATTATGGCGTTGAGCCTCCTTCAATAGCGAGAGCACCAGTAGCTGAGAGACCGGCGAATAGAGGTATTAGGAATGAGAGGAAGCTGCTAGTTTTACGTATCGGAATGATTCTAAGTAATTGCACTTTGTTTCCGCCGGCAATCTTAGCAGCCTTCTTAGCGGCCGATAGAATGACATCAATAAGTTTCTTCAGATTACCATCTTTGAGCAGACGTTTGACAGATTTTCGAATAGATTTTAAAACTCCACCTCTAAACGAGCACCTCTTCGTGTTCTTCTTCTTCTTAGCGCCCATACCTAACGTGGTTTTAAGCTTCATTGCGTTAGCTACGGCAAAGACTGCTGATTTCTCACCAAAACTCGAATCCTTCGAGCGTACGCGATTCCAAGCTTGATTTCGAAGTACCCTATCTGCTTGATGACGGCTTGTTAAATCGTTAGAATTATTATAGGCGATATCGTGTTGTTTGCTAGCTTCGTCTAGAGGATTTATACCTGGATTACCGCGAGCTAAACGTTTCTGTAGCTTGGTTCCTGGTCCGCAATATCGGCAACCCGGAATATTTAGCTCAACAGGTAATTTGTATATTAAGGTGTTTAATACTCCACTCCCGAGCGGCTTGTGAACTGGTCAGTATACTATCAGCTATCGGATATACGAGCTGCTTATATTGAAAGAGCCGAAGAAGTTTACGTTGAGGGATGAGGCAGCATACGTTGATATTCTAGCGAAAACTAACGCATATAGGAAGAATCACGACCCTCACGGAGCAATTATCGGCACCAATTTGTCTAAATACCGTAAGATTATTAAGCCGCAAATCGGTACGAAACGTTTCGGTCCCGGAATCATGAAGAATTTGTCGAATAGAGTGAAGAAGTTTGTATACTGGATTACTCCTCGCAAAATTGTTGAACGGCTCAGACTGTTGCATGCATCGATACAGCAGGTCATACTGGTCATGATGACGAAATCGTAAGTATTGAAGCAGAACACCGAGAAGAAGGTATAATTGCATAATAATGCCCATCGATAAGTTTGGCAGACATTCACTAGCGCATTTAAAACAGCTGCAAATATCAAAATAATCTGGGATGATAATTACGATATGCAAGGTAAAAGACTTTTGCAATGTCTCTGAACCCATCCTAGAAGATGATGTTGAAACTAGTAGATACGTAGATGAGGCGAATTTAAAATTGATCGAATATGGTAATTACGATGCGCAAGGTGGAGGAGTCTGCAACGTTATCGATCCAATGCTAGATGCGGATGTAGCCAACAAAAATATGTTGATAAGTGTAAGGAAGTTCTAAAGAGTGATATCGATTTATCGATTGCAAAATTATTGTCTGAGCGCGATCGTAAACTTGAGGAGAAAATTTAATCGTGTATATGGCGATATAAGCATCCCTAGAAGCGATATTTATAACATTGAGAATAAGTTACACTAGTAGTAATGTCTTTAAAGTTGGCGGTTGTCGAAGAATTGCATAAGCCTGTGCGAAAGGATCGCGTGAGGAACCGAACCATCGTCAATCATCGGCATGATCTCTGTCAGACGGATTTAGCCGATTTTATTCCGTATGCTAAAGAGAACCGCAATCATAAGTATATTCTAACAGTGATGGACTGCTATTCTGAATCTCTATGGACACGCCCTCTAAAATTGAAGAATGCCGACGAAGTTTGCCGAGCCATGACTTCTATTTTGAAGATGGGTAGAGCTCCCGAAAACTTGCAATCGGATCCGGGATGTGAATTCTATAATAAACATTTTGAGTATACATCATTACTCGACGTATAGTGTAAATATAGTGTGAATATAATAATAAAGTGCACTCCACGATTGTAATGAAGCCTAAAGATGTAACTGCATCAACATATTTACCTATGTTTCATAATATTAAGGTAATGGCGACAGCAAAATTCTAATTTGGAGATTACGTTCGGATTTCTAAATATAAATCAATATTTGCACTCCAAATTTATCCACCGAACAGTTTAAGATTACTAAGGTGAAGGTTGGTAATCCAGTTACATATTTACTGAAGGATCTCCAAGCTAAACCAATACTAGGTCAATTTTACGATGAAGAACTACGGAAAACAGCTCATCTGGATATATTTCTCGTAGTTAAGGTGTTACGGGGTAAGGGGGACCAGTTATATGTTCGATGGTTTGGTATGGACACAATACACGAATCATGGATTAACAAAGCAGATTTTGTATAACATGTATACATATTTTCGTAGAAGAAATATTTTGTCATATAACATAGGTATATTTTCATACATCTTCTGATATAATAATAAATTTCTTAGTCTATAACGTAATAATAAATAATAACAATAACATAATAATAACGATAATGATGTTATAGTAATAAATAATTTCTTGGCCTACCTTAGCCTATAACATAATAATAATAACAATAATATAATTTTCTCACCTATAACATAATAATAACGATAATGATGGTGATGATAATAGCTAATAATACTAATAAATAAATATTAGGCATTAAAGCATATGATGATGATTTCTAGATTTAACTGAACGTTGTAATTAGCTTTAATATATTTATTAGTAAATGCACCGTTTCTTGTATTAATTATTTTAGAATATAGTATACATTAGCAATTATTTTTTAGATCAAGCGCCGGATATTAATTACTACAACCAAATGAAAAGCTACTCATTCATTCACTGACGTCAGCTTAAATATTTACGCTTATATCACACTTTCTCCTACTCCTTCACCTCCCATAAAATATGTCATTATTAAGGACAATAAGCATTTAACACATCTCTAAAGAGATTTAACGGGATCCGGCATCATAGTTCTGTTTTTTAGCTGACACATGTCTCTTTTGAGCAAGCAGTTTGCAAATGGCTGTTGGTTCAATATGGGTGCGTTGAACGAAGTCCAAGTTATGGGTAAGTACAGTAAAATTCTTAAGATTCCATCACGCCGAAAATAAGCGTTTTCTTCATTTTTGTTAATCCAGAAGCGATTCTTTTTATATAGTGATTAATAGTAATGTTTAATTTTATTAAAATATCAGTTTGAGGCAGAATGAAATTCGCGGGAAAATGTATTTGTGGGTGCCAATCACTGACCCCTAATTTTAGATTGTTGCAACAATAATTGGCACCGGGTGACAATGACTATTGGTTTCATTATTTGATAGAATATGTATTTAAGGCTGGATTTAGACATATTTATTCCTATATTGATTTATTTCATATCAAAACTAAACATTTTCGTCTAAAAACAATAACTGGTGCCAATTACCGACAGTGAGAGTGACAATTGCAGTGTGATTTTTCATAATTATAATAGGTAATAGTGAAGATTTATTACAACAAGCACTCAAAGAAATTGAAAATGGGACCTCCAAAAAGTCGACCGCAAAAAATACAACATTCCAAGATCTACCTTGCAATTTAGACTCAGTGACAGATTTACAAAAACTGCACCTGGACCAGGTCCAATTCTATCAGAAAGGGAAGAAAATTTACTAGTAGACTGGATTATTGATAGCTGCTAGAAAGGACTTCCCCAACGCACTGCAGATCAGTATGAAGAGTTATTTAGATGAAAATCCTCGTCCCAATCCTTTTAAGCACAACCTTCCAGGAGATGGATGGTACCACAGTTTCCTTGGGCAACACCCGATTTTGTCAGAAAGGCAATCCGAAGAAATAACGAGCGCTAATGTCAATGTGAGCGAAAGTAAGATTAGGGGTTGGTTTGCAAAAATTTAAAAATATTTAGTAGACGAAAATTTATTTGACATTTTAAAAGACCCTAAACGAGTTTTCAATAGCGATGAAGCTTGTTTTCAAATATGCTCAAAGACAAAAAATGTACTAGCTCCGAAGGGTTGCAGGAAAGTATTCGAAATCGATAGAGGTAGTGCGAAATTATCAATTACTTTATTATGTGCATTTTCTGCAGCAGGTGTAACAACGTCTCCGTTGGTAGTTTTATTATTATTAATGACTTTAATGACTTGGATAAAGGTGATGAGCTCAAGGTGTTACATAAATTGTTTAAGCTATATACCAATGAATTATCTGCAAATACAATAAGTAAAGGTATACATGGAAATGATCAAGGGACGAGTGAACAAAAACGATAATGGGGAAAGAGTTCTGAAGGAAACAACGGTCGAAATAGCTAGTATGTCTGAAAGTGGAACAAAAACAATGAACCGAGGAGGGGAGTGTACAGATAGGACTGTATTCCTTGAAGAACTGAAACGCATACCACTACAAGATGAAGTCACGTCTTTTAACATTGAAGATATTCCTGTTATCTTTGTTAACGAGGAAGTTGATTTTGCTGAAACTATTTCCAATAATAATAAGTGTGAAAATTCACCTTTGATTCTTAACAAGAATCAAACAAATAACGTCATCACAGTTAACCAAACACCGATAATCGAAAACGGTGTACACTGGTTTGATACGCTTGAGAGAAAAGGAACAACAGAGTCCGGAAAAACGTCTTTTGTAATTACATCGGAAGCCTGGCAGAATGAAAAGTTAGAAAAGAAAAATAAAAACGAGAAGCCGAACTGCAAAAAGAAGAAGGAAAGAAAAAGAGGATTGAAAAAATAGAGGAGAATAAAAGGAAAAAGGAAAATACTGCCCATCGAAAGTCGTATTGAAAGAACACGGAAATCAAAAAACAGACATGTTCAAATGACAAGACTGATTTTCAAAATAGCAAAGAAAATCTAAATGAGAAACCATTGATAAACATCATATCCGACGTTGCCATTCCAATAACGAAACCCCCTCACGTTAAACAAATACTGTTTGAAAATAATGAGAGTCAACTAGAACTGAAAAATGATGGTTTTATAAATAATACAAGGAGATTAAATGGGCTATGTTACACATGTACATTTCAATTTTCTTCTAAAGTTGCTGGAATAGTATGTAAATACGTGCTCCCGTACATTCCACCCTCACTGTATTAGACAGTATAATAACATTTCGCCTGCAGTAAAAACATACATATGTAATTACTGTGTAAAAAATAACAAAAATGTATTGTAATATTTATGCTAAATTTTCTTAGAGTTAGATTCCAAAATCTTTCTTTTTTTGTTAGTAATAATCAAACCGAATTTATGATTTGTTTTTTTTGTTATTTGATAGTAGTGTTTTATTTATATTTATAAATAAACAATTCTTCGTAAAAATCATTTTATCTTAGCATTCAAAATTCCCATCATTTTTGGGGTGCCAATAATTGAGGTAAAGGGTGTCATGACTTTTTGAGTAGTGCCAATCACTGTAAATCTAGTGACATTATCTTTAATATTACATATTTTGCTTTGGTAACATTTCCAAATATTTTTTTTATCGTAAAGTGTAACTAAGATACCTAACGAAATTCATTATGAACTAACAATAATAAGTTGTTCCTTACTATAATATTATTTCTTTTGAATATGTGGTTAATATCCTTAAAATGCCAATGACTATACGTTTTACGCTATGTGTACGTGAGACCGTAATTTTGCAATTGTAACCCGTTGTCGTAGTAATACTTGACGACGGATAAGATATTAAGAATGTCATTTCAAATAAAATTTATATCATAAATTCACATTTTAATATAATTTATGAATGAATAACAACTAACCATATTACACTGTATGGAAGGTAACATCTGTACTTATTGTAAGACATTACAAGACTCGATTGACGGCTCGTCAATAAACTTCTCTTGTCATAAGCAAAAACCTATGCACCATATAAAATACTATTAGCCTTTATTGTAATCTTTGCATTGACATAAATATTTTAAAAAGATTCGTAAAATTCATATTTATCCTTATTTGGAATTTGTAAACAATTTAGTTTTTAATGCATCTTACTTTTGTCATTTTTGTACCGAGAATGAACTCCAGTTATTATTACAAGGAATATTTTATTGTAGCTTTTGTTTGTGTTGACAAACTTATTTAGTATTTTAACAATAAACAAATATAACTTGATAAAGAGAGACAACTGTAAATTGGTTCTCCTGGTACCATCTTAAACTATTTGCTATTTGGTAATATCAGCTTGAGCCCTACTGGCTCTTGTGTCTATTGTCTGAAAACACCCTTACAAGTTTTTATACATCTCGTTTTAATATTTTTACTCTCTTATATTACTACTGAGAGTTTATGAAATGAAATTAAATTAGGGGCATTAATATTTTGAATGTATTGAGTGTCTTTAGTAACAGTTTTCTGGATTGAAGTTTAATATGAAAGCTCTTTTGTGGACTAGGCTTCCGAAGGTTGATTATCAATTTATAGATTATTATCTTGTTGGATAAATTCAGTACCTTCCGAATTTATACGCTTTGATAAAAGTCCCATCTATGGTGATTAGTAAAAGGATGTTTATTAATAAATTTTAATGTTAACAAACTTCTAAATTATGAAACACAATGGATAAGCCTGTTTAATAACTATATTTTTATATATACTAGATTATTAGATATTAGACTATTACTTGAAGAAATTTAATAAAAGTTTTTATTTAAACATATTTAATTGTGGAATTGGTTAAGCGATTGCAACGGTTTTGTAATAATTTTACAAGTTGCAGAAATTCGAAATGAGTAATCTTACAATAGTAGGAGTGTTTATATTGCCTTTTCGGATTTTATTCCAAATATACCACAGCGTTTTGTAAAGTTAAACAAGGCCCTGTATTGGATTTTGGTTTTGGAAAGTTGTGCGAAATGTAATTTAGGAGCTTTTGCTTCAAATCGATTTGATAACAACATTTAATAAAACGTTTAGTACATACATTTTGCATTAAAATTGTCCTCAAATAAATTCCCTTTTTATTATTAGATTATGTCGAGGAGTACGTTTATATAATCGATCTCATATAACGTTTATGGACGGAGTTCTTTAGTGATATATGTACGGTGAAACGTTATTTTCTGATGTTTCGCTTGATATAAGTACTTCGTACAGTAAGAACTGGTACGCCTATTTCACTTTATTCATTACATTCATCATTTTCAATTGGGTATTATAACCAATATCTCGGACGTTAAACACTGATTGCTAGTGTGCAGCATAATTACTAGTGCTTTAAAGCGGATTTGTAACATTCTCACTGAGATGTTAATTCATCAGTTGTAACAGTGTTCTCGTAGCGTTACTATAGATAGCACTTTTTGTAACGTGAGGACTGGTGATGTGGATGAACTATTCTTCTTGGTCAAATGCAAATCAAATTGGACATCGATGTACGTGTGTATTGTTGGGCATAAATCCCGATCCGTATGTCACGGGATTTACTCAGGAGTGTTACCCAATATCAACAACGCTGAGTTGCAAAGAGCGGTTTTAGGTGTATCTTATAAAATAATTTTCCAATTTGTGCGTACGCGTATTCTTGTGCGTGTGCGTGTCGTGTGCGTGTGCGTGTGCGTGTGCGTGTGAGTGTGCTGTGCGTGTCGTGTGCGTGTGCGTGTGCGTGTCGTGTGCGTGCGTGGTGTGCGTGTGCGTGTGCGGGTGCGTGTGCGTGTGCGTGTGCGTGTGCGTGTGCGTGTGCGTGTGCGTGTGCGTGTGCGTGTGGTGTGCATGTGCGTGTGCGTGTGCGTGTCCGTACGCGTGTGCGTGTGCGTGTGCGTGTCGTGTGCGTGTGCGTGTGCGTGTGCGTGCGCGTGCGCGTGTGCGTGTGTGCGCGTGCGGTGCGTGTGTCGTGTGCGTGTGCGTGTGCGTGTGCTGTGCGTGTGCGTATGCGTATGCGTGTGCGTGTGCGTGTGTGTATGCGTGTGTGTGAGTGTGTGTATGTGAGTGTGTGTATGGGTGTGTGTGTATGTGTGTGGGTGCTTGCGTGCGTGCGTGAGTGCGTGCGTGCGTGAGTGCGTGCGTGCGCGTGTATGTGTGTGTGTGTGTGTGTGTGTGTGTGTGTGTGTGTGTTAATGCGTGTTTTCGTGTGGATGGGTGTGTTTGTGCATGTATGTGTATGTGAATGTGGGTGGGCGTGCGGATGGTTCAGGTATTTCCGTTTCTTCCAGGCCCCTGATCTCGTGTGTTGATAAAATTATTGTAAAGGCCTCGTTGATTCGGTGACGTTTCGGCAAACTCATTTGTCATCTTCAGATCACTAATAATCGTGTTTTGTTTCGAAGTAAAGTAATGTGTCTAGGCTCCTTTTATTTTCCCTACTTTCTCCGCCTTACCTTCTTTTTTCCATTTCACTGGTTTTTCGTGGATTTTATGTGAGGTATATCGAGTGTTGTTGGTGGTTCCGACCTTTGCGTGCGTCTTAAATATCGTTTTGATGTTGTCTCTTTTTAGAATTCTGCTAATCCGGTTTGTGGTTCCTTTTATGTACGGTAAGAGCACTTTGTTTCTCTTTGTGTTCTAGCTTTTTCTTCTTCGATTGGATTTTGATGTTTTTCGGTGATTACGTTTTTAATACAGCTGAATTTAGTTTGTCAATTTCTTCTTTCATATTTTTATGGTCATCCAGCCTCTTAAGTCGTTTAAGTTGTGTATTGACGACGCCTTGTAGTTTTGCTGGATTGTGATGGAATTGGAGACTCAGGTGCAGGTTGGTGTGTTTGGATTTTCTATAAACCATGTGCCGTAGTCGTTTCCCCTTTTTGTAGATAATACGCCTAAAAACGGTTGTGTTCTATTCTCTTCTATTTCCATTGTAAACATTATCTATTTGTGAACTCTACTTAGATATTGTAGAAATCGATTCCATTCTTTTTGTCAGTGTGTCCAGATTATGAAAGCATCATCCACCTACCTTTACCATAACTTGGGTTAGTGACTTGTCGTTTGTAGAGCCCTTTCTTCCAGATCGTTGATAAATGAATGATATATTTAGGACTAGCGACAGAGGTGAACCCATCTGTGGTCCCTCGATTTGTCTGTACCCCTTGGCTTCCATAGATGTAGTAAGTTCTACGCAGTGTTCCGTTAGGCTGATGTCTTCTTGTGAATGGTACTTTGTTTTAATTATGTCGATTGTTTCCTTGATCGGCAAGTTGGCAAATAGAGACGTGACATCGAAACAAACTAACCAATAGAAATCCATGGTCCATTTTAATTAGATCTATGAAGTGGCTCAATTTCTTTACGTATGCAAGTTCCTGTCATCGACATCCATAACGACGTTTCTTTTGTCTGCTGGCAATACTACTACGACTGTGTTTTCCTCAAAGTATTTAATGCCATTCTCCAGTTAAGCTTATCTTTGCCAGTTGTGCATTCTTCAGTATTCTGGTCACCTTTTGGCGTATTGTTTTCGCTGAGCCATCTTCCGTATCTGGGATCGATAACTCAATACTGCAGATAACGTCTTCCATCGAGAATTGTCCTGGTGCTAGCGCATAATTGAATCCTTTAGCGAAATGTGTTTTTGTTGTCTCTTCTGGTTCTTTTTTATAAATCTTGTGTACCACTTTGTCTTGTTCAATTGGAGTTGTAAATGTTGAATTTGATTTTTGTTTTTGTGCAGCTTCTCCAATTTTCATATTTTTTACGTTATTAACCTTGTGTCTGTTTCCGAACGAAAGTTGGTAATTAGTTCCAGCGTATTCCATATGCAGGAATAAATCTTGTTGGTTAGTTACAAATGCAAATCCAATAACTGTTTATTTATTTCATCCAAATCTTTTCTGGGAAGTTGGTATTATACAAAAAGTGTCAACCAACAACGTATCATAGACCTCTACAGAAAAACCAGCGAAAGTATAATAAACAAGAAACGCACAACAGACACCCTGAATATGGCAAATGGGGGTTTGCCCAAACGTCGCCGAATCAAAGAAGGTTCTTACAAGAATCTTGTGCACACACGAGGTCATGAATCTGAAATTAATGTATATATATATATATATATATATATATATATATATATATATATATATATATATATATATATATATGCATTGAATAATTAATTGGTACATACATCAATTAATGCAACGTTAATAAATTCAAAACAGGTTTCCATATATTTTGATTTCGTGTTAATCATCTTCAAGTGAAACATTATAAAATTTAAAAAATTAAAATCTAAAAAATTTACATAACTAAGACTAATTATAAATTTTCTAAAATGTGATCATAATAGGAAGGTAAATTTCTTACACCATTTTTATTATTACAAACAAATTTTTGATTCATCTCAATATATAATATTTCTAAAATTAGGCGTTTACTAAAATTTTTTTCTATATCTAATATATTAGTTTTATCATAATAAAAAGTATGTGCAAATTCGTTACGGTGTTTTTCCAAAGCAATGCTTCTTGGTTTAACACAAACATCAGATTTATGTTGAGTTAATCTATGTTTTAACGGTTGTAGTGATGTCCCAATGTAAACCTTGCTACAAGAGTTACAAGGAATTTTATAAACTGTGTTTGTTATATTATCATTAGGAATGATTGACTTTAATTTAGAAAATAAATTAATACCTTTACTATGAATAGAAAAAAACAGTATTTAAGTAAAAATTCTTTACTGATTTGCATAATATTCTTTTATTACTGTACGGAATGATTATGTAATCCATTTTTTCCTTCGGTTTTTTAACGATAGAAATATTATAGAAACTATGAATTTTTTGTTTAATAATTTTCAAAATGAAAGATTTTGAATAATCGTTTGCAATAAATGCATGAATAATATGTTTAATATGTTTTGAACGAAAAATAGGATCCGCGCTTTTTAAGCATCTTTCAATATTGACACTAACAATATTAATTTTATTAATTAAGGGATGATTTGAGTGAAAATTTATATATCTCCAACTATGCGTAGGTTAGTGAAACCAATCAATTAAAATTAAATTATTATTTCTAATAACCATTGTGTCTAAAAATGGTATTTTTGTGTCTTTCTCTAATTCTATAGTAAATTTAAGTATTGAAACTGTTAAACCCTTCTACAATTTTGTTTTCTGGTGAAAACGTCATCAACATACCGAAAATGAAAGGATGGTCTAAAACTAAGTTGTCTTAATCAAATATCTTCTAAATGTTCCATTACCAAATTAGCAACTGTAGCAAAAATTGGTGAGCCCATTGCGCATCCATACGTTTGTTGGTAATATCTTTCTTCATATCGGAAATAAGTTGTTGTAAAACATAATTTCACTCCGTCAATAAACTAACCGTCTTTTAAAATTGTGGGTCTCTTTATTAAATACCATTTTTCCTTTAAAATTGTTATAACCAACGGAATTGGAATATATGTAAATAAAGAAGAAACATCCACTGATAAGATCAGATGTTCATCTTTAAAATAAATTTGTGAAATATGAAAAATATGAAGACATTCTCATAATTGTTCGTATTTCCTAAATTTGTTACATCTCGAGTAGTTATTAAAGATATTTTAATTTACTGAGGACGATAACCGTACGAATTTTGTATAAAATATAAGATACCTATTTTTTTATGTGTAATCGTGAAAACCATTGTCGGATGTTTGGATTATTTATTTAATGTTTAGGTTTAGCTAGCTTTAAACGCAATAAGTGGTATATTTCCAGAGATAAGATGAATAAAATTGAGGAATTGTACCACGAGTATAAACATAACTAATTGTAATAATTGTAAATATTGTTAAATGGACTGATAGTTTTGTGCCTATTGCTTTCAATTTTTGATGTTTCATTATAGTCTGCTGGGTAATAATGGCGCCCGCAGGCTATAAATAGACAGTTACAACAAATAAATTTGATTACAATTATAATGTAATCGTGCATAACAAATAGTCATAGGTATTGGACCAATGATATAGAAATAAGAATTTTCGTAATTGTACCAATGATATGGGGTTAATTTAGATATGGCTTAACACTCTTATGCCTCCAACTAATTTCGAATCTATAATCAGTAACTTTTAATTTTGCAAAATGATACAACGGCTGTTTTTTAAGCATGATACAATTTCATAGCGACGGCTATGAAATCAGCTGTCAGTTTGGAATTAGTAATATTTTATTAAGTACAGTACGGCAAATCATTATGAATAGATTCACGCTTGAACAACGCTTTCAAATTGTCCAAATTTACTTTGAAAGTCAGACGTCAAATCGGGAAACGTATAGATGACTTCGTGAATTTTACGGCGCACATAATCGTTTATGTGAGCAAACCATCCGTCGCACTGTGAGTAGATTTCGTACAACACATCCTCTAAAGGATGCAGAAGCATCAACACGTCGAAGGAATGTGCGTACTGAAAAAGGTATCGCCGATGTAAGCTAAAGTGTGCAAGAAAATCCAAAATTATCGATTCTTCGTCGGTTGCAGCAATCTGAACTTTGTCCGTCCAATACGTGTAAAATTTTGCAGAAAAGATCTTGGCTTACACCCATATAAGATCCAGATGGTGCGGGAATTAAAAGAACAAGATCATCGCTTTCGTCGTTCTTTATCAGATTGGATTTTAGAGCAGTTGCAAGCCGCCCCATTATTTTATCGCAAAGTTGTGTTCAGCGATGAGGCTCATTTGTGGCTTAACGGATTTGTTAATAAGCAGAATTGCCGGATATGGGGTGATGCCAATCCTACAGACCCCATTACATTAAGAAAAGTACAGTTTGGTGCGGTTTATACGCAGGTGGCATCAGTACCTTATTCCTCGAAAAATCAGATTGGAGCTAACGTTACGGTCAATGGAGAACGTTACCGAACCATCATTAATGAATATCTTTTTCAAAATATGGGTGACATTGAACCGCATGAGATGTGGATGCAACAGGATGAAGTTACGAATCATACGGCGAACGAAACTATTGACCTATTGCAAACAAGCTTTGGTGATAAATTCATTTCAAGGAATGGAGCTGTCAACTGACCACTCAGGTTCTGCGATTTGACGCCTCTTGATTATTTCCTATAGGGCTACGTGAAGTCATTGATTTATGCTAGCTAAGCAGCAACACTGGAAGCTTTGGAAGCCAACATTGTTTGTATACTTCATGACATACGGCCTCTACTGCTCAAAAAAGTAATCCAAAATTGAACTGATAGAATGCGCTTCGCCAGGAACAACCGCGGTGGTCGTATGCCTCAAATCATTTTTAAATATTAATGCCATGTACTGATTTCTAAAATATAAACAGATTGTTTATCAAAAGATCATTTTTGTGCTTTTTATTTATGTTTGAAGTTCTATCAAGTTTAAAAAAACACCTATTATTAATACTACCTCAGTGGCGGTTATTAAGAGCTTAACGCTTGCCAAAGCAGATGTTATACAATTCAAAAATGATCATAATTTAAGAAGCGAATTGACGTATTTTTGCTACTGATTTTATTAAGCTTAATATTGTAGTTCGAAGTAAAATTAGGTACTGAATCTAAAATATTTCTTTTTGTTATGGTTATTTAGTTGTAATTGTAAAGCTCATACAAATTCTTCAAGGTTTAGTTAGTCAGAATGGAGTTTTAAAATTAAAAGTGCAATTTGTTTATGAGCAAATTTTATAATAGAGTTTGGAGAAACTAAAGATGCGAATATTAAGTTGTTTTTGTACCGCGTTTCTGTTAACGTCAGTATTGGGCACTGTTAGGAAATGGTGCTATGAGGCTTTCCGCATTAATTTCACTGGTTAGCTTTTAGTTGAGATTTGCCATTACAGAAGGCGGGAAAATTCATTTGAGCTACAATATGTCCTGAAGTAAAATTAAGTGCACGATATCAGTCGTGAGATAATTCCATTGGTTACTTGATAGCTGCAATGCAGCTTCTATGTGAAGCTTGATGATAAAAATATGACGCAATATCAAGAGATGGTGCAACTGCAGAGGGGAAAGAGGTTTTGTTTTCACGGTTAGTTGACGGGGAGTCTTATTCTGGACGTCGGAGAGTTAATCCCGTAGACTTACACGCTCGGTGCCGGTGGTTATTAGGCATCGGTCCTGGGAAATTGTGAACGTTTCGTGAAAAGGGTTTTTGTGTACAAAAACCTGTTTATGGATCTTGTAGTGGTTCAACACTTCAGGGATTGTATCGATTTATCGCACGTTTGGTGTCAGCTTCGAATTTCGTGAAAGGGCTTGTGTTTAATCAAGTGCACCCTGTTAATAAAGTATTAACGCTTATTGCGGATTGAGTTTACCGATCGTTAGTTATTGAATGAGCATACCAGTCACCGTGTATAACATCAGTCGAATTAATAGACAAAGAACTCACTGTATACAGATCTTTTGTAAATACATGTAATAGCAAGAATTTGTGTAAATAAACATACTTGTTAATGACAACTAGTGTAAATAATACTAGGTGCAATAGTTAATGTACCAGGACTTTGAACTATCGGTTGTTGTTCCAGTTCTATGTACATAGATTCTATGAATCCAGGAACCAGCTAGTTAAAAGCATAAAGTCAGTGAACTTACAGTTTGCGAATTTCCGCGATTGACTACCGAGTAAGCCCTGCCGTGAGAGAGATCATCGACCGGGGTACGGCAAAGGTGGATGTGATTACAGCCAGTTGAATTTCGCTGTGCAGGGAAGGAGGTTTACAGAAATACCCAAAAAGTAATCCAATTGTTGTCTAGTTATTGTGTTTGTGGCGTTTTGTTTTTTATTCACTAAATTATACGATTACAAGCGGATAAAACTGGTTGCTTTTGAATTTTTCAGTCCATTGACTTTTCTAATTAACTGCTTTTATCCGTGTATTAATGATTTATTAGTGTTTATTTGTATGGAAACTGTATATCCATAGTTCACGCTGTAAGATTTTAAATGAACAAAATTTGATCTTCGTATTTGCTTATAGGTATAATAAGCAACTTTGTACTGAAAATGTAAGATTACATTAAGAGTAGACGAAGCGATCTTACAAGGTTATTTCCGATTTAGCATTTAATATTTTGTATTCAAATTATAATTTCAAGACAAAAGGCATTTGAACCAACACTGGTGTAAGTTGTTTGTATTAATAGTTATTTTTCCTAATATATTAATAGTGTTCTGAATTTATATACATTATCCTATAATCTCGTCCCTGACCAGTAATAAGCACTAAAATGGAGGTTGGTATTTTAAAATTTAAGTATAAAACGTTTTAAGTCAAGATTAATTTTGTTCATCAAATGTTGCTGTTTTGAAAGTGATTCTATGGTAAATTCATGATCTGAAGTGTTTTCATTTATTTATTTATATTTTTATAGAGCAGTCATTTAACGCAACGAATCAACAAAGTTTTTCAGTAGCCAGTATTTAGCTTTGTGTTTCCTTTTTTCTTTTGATAATGAATTGATGATAAATTTCTGCTAGATAATTACTTTACTCGCATGTATTTAACTTTGAAATAATTACCGAATATTTAATGTTTGTTTATACGTACTAACTTTGTTTACGTGCGTTGGGTTTACCGTAACGTAAAATAGGTTAAAGAAGGCGGTTAGCCCAACAGCTAATTTGATCACACGCTTCATTATTATTTTGAAGCTGTATAGCGGTTTGTAGATCTTTATAGGTAGAGATCCCGGATCTTCATTAACGTACACCTGGAGAAAAGCTCGAGTCAGGTAAGTAAGAATTTGTTTGTTTAAATTACTACCTTTGCGTGCTCTCAGGTGTGCTCCTCGCAATTTTGTTTTAATAACAGTCTGGCGGCCATTATTGCGACATTTTGATTATTTTTCTTTATGTGTGACACCCCTGATTTACGACTTATAGCAATACGGCAAGCCTCCCTAAATATTTAAGTCCTGAAAGACGCTCACGATCCCTTATGTCTCACTGAGCTAGTCGGCAAACTTAAATTATCTGTTACATCAGGTTTCACCTGTAACATCTTGTGTACATATTTTATATTGTAATAGGTATGTGATTGTAACTTCAAGTTTAAGTCTATATCACCCTGTTATCTAACGTTGAAAAATCTTAATATTTGCGATTTTCAACATTGCAAGTTTAGATACGTTTAAGCAATCATATACGGGGTGCACCATTAGTGCGAGGAAGTCCTATATCATATGTAAAAAATAATTTCCAATATAAGTTGCAGAAATTGCAATATTGCACACTTGTAAAATAGTTTCAGGTATGCAGGGTCCTCTGAATAACCACTCCCAAAATAGTGAAAGTGATGAAGCTGTTCCTGTTGATGACAAAAGTAGTGAACAAAGTGAAGAATCTTAGCGATAATATTGAACACCATCCAAAACCAAAAAATTACATGCATTTACCTGTGGGGAGTAATCAATCATCCAAATCTAATGATATATGGGAGGTTGTGGAATCAAGTGGACCTTAGGTTGACCGTATAGTTCAAAGAAATGTTATACGAAATACTCCTGGACCAGCTCCTTATGCAAAAAGAAATGTGTTTGCTAACTCTGTGCTAAGTGCATTTCGATTGTTTATACATAACACAACGCTAAAACTCGTTCAGAAATGTACTGAAATTGAAGCTAAACGACAACTAGGAGATGATACAAACTGGTCATTGTCTCTTCAAGAATTTGACGCTTTTCTTGCAATATTGCTAACTTGTGGTGTTTACGGCGCAAGAACATTAGAGCGTGACAGTTTACCGTCTGTTATTTGGGAACCGAAATTTCTTCGTGAGACCATGTCACAATCGATTTCGTGAAATTATGAGATTTTTAAGATTTGATATTCGATCAACACGAAAAGAACGTCTAGTTAGTGACAAGTTTGCTTTGGCGTCAGAAATATTGGATAAATTTATTAGTAACTGTAAAGCTTGCTATATTCCAGGATTACAGGAGTAACATTACAGTAGCAGAACAACTGCTTCCTACTAAAGCTAGATGCAGATTTACACAATATATGGCGAATAAGCCTGATAAATTTAGCGTAAAATTTTGTCTAGCTGTTGATACGAATTTTAAATATCTCCTGAATAGTTTTTCTTATTTAGTAAAAGATGGAGTGCGTCCTAACACCCAACCCCTTCCAGAATATGTTGTTTTAAAATTAATGGAACCTTTCCTAAATATGGATAGAAATGTCGCAAATGTCGCGACTACCGACAACTCCTTTACCAGCCAAAAGTTAGCAACAATGCTAGCAAAAAAGACACAACAATAGAAGGAACCAAGAATAAAAGAGCAGAGTTATATTCTACCACAGTAATGAAAAATGATCAAAGCAACTTGTCAATTTATCAGGGTAAAATTAATAAAAATGTCATATTAAGTGCGCTACATCCAACTGTGGCTACATATGGTGGCAAAAAGAAGAAACCTGAGACAGTGTTGTATTACAATGAAACAAAGTTGGACCAAATGGCTAGAAAATATTCTACGAAAGCTGATTCTCTTAGATGCCAATGCATGTGTTTTACAATATTTTAGATCTTGCCACAATCAACGCCTGGATAGTTTATAAGGAAGTCGTAGGCAGTAAAATAAAAAGAAGAGACTTTATTTTCACTCTAGCTGAGGAACTAAGACAAGAGTATTTCGATTCGAAACAAGATTCTGGTGCAAGTACCAGCACATCTGATACATCTGAACCTAAAAAACGTAATCAGTGCCAAATTAAATGTGACAATAAAACTGCTGACGTTTGTTCAATGTGTACAAGTATGTTTGTGGAAAATGTGGAAGTGTAACAAAGACCGTTATTTGTTTGAACTATAGGGCGTAATGCAGCATGTAAAGCTGTACCGAATTGTAAATGTATTAGAATCAATTTAACTTTTATTTAACTAAAGTAGTAAGGCTAAGCGGGTTCAGGATAAGGAAGTGACATCACACCAATCAGCGACGTGAGCGAGCACTTAAGCCCCACCCCCACCGTAAGTTTGTGGTTGGAGTACCAATGGGAGAAGAGGGCGTGGCTCCTCCTACCGGAAGGAGCAATGTCGTCAAGCCAAAGGAATGCGAGGGTGGGCCCCGCCCCCTGTCGAGTTCAGGAAGGGTGTTGGCCCAGTAGCTGTCCAATGAGAGACGTGGCCACCATGTTGTAGTTGTTCAGCAGCCTCTGGACGTCTTCTGCGGCTTCCGGTAGGTTCTTCGTCGGCTTCTGAGGGCTTCTTTAGAGGTCTTCGGCTGATTTTGGTGTGTATTGGTTTCCGGCTCCACCATGTTGGAATTGTTCTGCAGCCTCTGGAGTCTTCGTCTTGGAGGTCTTCAGCGGCTTCCGGCAACTTCCTCGCCGGCTTCTGAGGGCTTCTTTAGAGGTCTTCAGCGGCTTCTGGTGTGTTGGTTTCAGGCGCCGCGTTGTTGAAATATCGCAATCTACAGGGCCTTTCAGGCATTTCGTTTGTCGCTGCTGAAGGGAAACTTCCGGTTGTAGGATAAAGTCTGAAAAAATTGTTTGCACCGGGATTCGAACACTAGCAAGTCAAGTTATCTATGCATATCCACATAACCAACTGAGCTAACAGGGTTTTAAGTGTGAAACATAGAAAGTGTGATATAAGCGTAAATATCACTATCATATCACTATCGGGGTGCCAACAACTGTACGTTTTACCCTACTATTAATGACAGTTAACATTAAATTTTGACGGAATCCTATTAGAAAATTTAACTTTTAGGTAGTGTATGCTTGACTCGTGACATACCGTTTAACACTTTTAATCTGTACCGGGTTTCTCATTTTCATGTGTTTTATGGGGGTTTCGCTTATGAGTGGAGATAGAAGGATTGGTTTTCGCAATAGTTGACTACTTTTTAACTAAAACTAAGAAACAGCTAGGTTTATAAAAAATCCAATCACACCACTGGATTCTACGTTTTCGCGTTTACAATAACACTTCAAATAACTGAGATACAGGGGATGGTTGAAAACAGGAATTTTTCAAAATCATCCTGTAGCTCAGAAAGTAAGAGGTATATGACTAATTTAATTATGACGTCTTATGTTTCATCGAAAACCTTAACCCTCTATCTCCAATCATAAGTGAAAAACCCCATAAAACACATGAAAACGGACACCCGCTGCAGCCAGAAAACAAACTCGTTATCATTAGGTACTTCCAAAGCCAAGTCGAATACAGTACTATCAACAACATCATAATTAGGAAACCCAACATAAATATTACGTTACATATGATCACTTTTAAACTATCAAAGTATTTCCGAAAAACATCAACGCTTTAACCTTCCTGTGGTCGCGCCTCTTTTCTGAACATTAGTCGCGTGTGGACTCACAGTACGCATAGCTATATATGTGGAGAATTTCATTATAAACATTAAATAATACAAAACTCATTTCTCTTATTTAATATTTGACATTTTTTAGCGAAAAAATGCAAGTCTACAACGAATACTTACAATAAAGCCTAAATAAAATCTTTATCACATATAAGAGTTAGTGGTAACTAAAAAATTTATGCGATATAAAATAATAATAATTAACAAAATAAGTGTAAGTAATATATCTAATTGTCCATTCTGTTTCATTCACATCTAGGCACTCGGAACAAATGAAATTGGCACAATTAAAATGAAAACGTATTATATCTAAACCAACGAAATAGTAGGCAATAAAAAAACTTTTATGCAGAAACGAGAGAACTATTTGAAGTAGAACTGTCTTTATTGGAACACAGCGAATATTACGTGTAGAATTATTTTATGAAACGGAGGATGGACCTCTCAACTTCGGCCGAACGAGAAGCAATAGAGCAGCCGTAAGTAATAAAATTACTAAAAAATATAAACTTAAGGAAAGGATAATAGTGAACATTTGGTATGATAGTGTCTCAGTTTATAATGTCTATAAAGAATTGTACGTTTTTAGTCAATTTTACTTACTTGTATTTCTCAATCAGCGTCACTATATAAATCTCAGTAGCGTGAGTAGTCGCACGCTGACTCACACTCCGCAATTGTTAATAAAAATAGTAACAATCAACCGACTCCCTCAGCAGTTCGTACGATACTAAAGCAACCTATTTTAGGAAGCCACTGGGAAATAACGGTTGATGCGGGCAGAAATTTCCGAAATATTTAAAAATTTAACTCTATGCGGAGCGTCAGTCCGGGCGCGACTACTGGAAGGTTAATTACCATAAATATTTTCAAAAGAAGCTCTGCTGCCGGCATTATAAACTTCAATCATCGACCTCGAGACGTAGTGCCACAACGCCAAACGTGGTAACCACAGCATGCAAGTTAAACGCTTCCTACCCTTCAAATAAAAAAAAATTCCCTTGGTATCCGTTTACAATCCAGTTGAATAAAACGGCAATACAGGACTATAAAGTTTAATTCAACACTAGATAAGCACAATATAATTTCTGAGGCTCCTAAAATATTTAACTGTCCTCAATTTCTCTTTTGAGATTCATTATAAAAAGCTTTAGTCATGTATATTTGTGAGTATTCCTTTCCATGACCCTAACATTATCATTATCGCTGTGGGAGAGAAATGGTTCAGCGCTATACAAAGCTTTGCTTTGCAGTGCTTGTATTCCCTTTTCGAGATAAATTTCGAATCTCAGTGAACTGGGTCTTTAGAAAAATGTTATCTATAAACAATCGAACAAACAATAATGTAGCGTAAAATTGTAAAATTTCATCATTAGCTAAAAATATTGACAAAGATGGGATTATTGCCAATATTAAAATAGGAATCCTGGAAAGAATAAACTTTTGAAAAATTGGTTACCCCTTATCAAATTATGAGTTTTCAAACGCAAAACTCGTTGGTTTATTGAAAATGTATCATATAGATATTCTTTAATAAAGGAGTACATTTTACCTGTCTTCGCGACATTGAAATCATTACGTTAAACAATTTTAATGGTTCATAAATTACTAAATAAAGTGTTAAATATAACTCAATAATCCGATTTTAGCAGGGAGATACAATTTGTGATGTCCTTTGGTAAGACAGCAGCTCGTATGTGTATTAACGAATCAGAGATCGATCATTAAAATCTGTTTCTATTATATGGTTATTTCAAGATGGAACAGCCAATACGTTAAAATAAGTGAAGTTGCATTCAAACATGAAATACCAAAATAAAAATTCTTACTATTTTCATCCATAATCAAAATGCTTACCTTTTGCTTTATAATCGTGAACTAATAGTTTATGCAAATTAAACGTTTCGATACCAATTGCAGTCGTCGTCAGTTAAAGATAAAATTGTTATTCAGCATATACATAAAAACACATACATAAAGCCACTGTAACAGTCAGGTAAATGTATTTGGAAGCCAACTATGGAATATAATTTTACTTTAGCAAATATCAGCTGGACTTTAAACAAACGATTAATCATTACTAAAAAGCTCTGAAAATGACATTCCAGAATACCCCTAATGCATTAATGTCGGTGTAAAGTGGTGAAAAACTATATATAAAAGTTCTAACACATTTATAACTAAAACACAGATTTAATAATTAAATTACCTAAACTTTATTAAAATAATTTATTATAAGTTTTGTTTTGAACAAGTAAGTTCAAAGGTAAATATGTAATTAAAAATTATTATTAAGTTTATTAAATACATAAATAAAAAGTTTACCTCCAGTAGGATTTGAACCTACGACATGTCTTTGCTAGTACCGCGCTAACAAACTGCACTATCGAGGTTCAAGCCCCAATCGATGTAAATTTTGTCTTTATGTATGTAGTACTGATGTAAATTCTAAATACGATGAGATTATAATCAAATTTGGAATGTGAACCTGCAATATCGCAAGGATTCACACATACCAAAGCAAGCTGACTAATATTAGTTTATTATAAGTTTTATTATGAACGAATAAGTTCAAAGGTGAAGATGTAATTAAAAATTATTATTAGTTTTATTAAATACGTAAATAAAAAGTTTACCTCGAGTAGGATTTGAAGGTACGACCTGTACTTTGCTAGAGTACCGTGCTAACCGACTGCACCATCGAGATTCAAGCCCCAATCGATGTAAATTGTATCTATGTAGAACTGACGTAAATTCTATATATAATAATGACAAAATTTACATCGATTGGGGTTTGAATTTCGATAGCGCAGTTGGTCAGCGCGGTACTCTAGCAAAGTACAGGTCGTAGGTTCAAATCCTACTCGAGGCAAACTTTTTAGATGCATTTAATAAAATTAATAATAATTTTTAATTTATTAAAATAAAATTATATTCCGTGGTTTTGACTTTTTACTAACCACGTTATCGAATCACTTAAATTTATAAGCACTGTACGTAATAATCCACTGTTATAACTAATAAGATGAATATTTTAATTAACAAAATAGGAACTGTATAATGTCGTATGAAGTTCATGATTGGCGTATCTTAATTTTTGACAATGTTGATGGTTTCCAGATAATAGCCATGATTAAGAATTAGAGCGCTGAAATTTGGCTATTTTAGAATAAGAAAACACTTTGATTTTGTAATTCTGGTAGTAATTAAAGATACTATCGATGTTTATCGACTCATAAAACTAATAAGGACCATTATTCATTAAAACCTTAATTTGATAATAAATTAATTCATACTTGTCTATTTACATTTCCAAATATCTGGAAAGTCACTACAAAGGGTTATTCCTCAAATTACAGTCGCATATACACTTGATATTAATGACAGTAATATACCTGTATTGAAACTGTTAACGATGCTACTGAATTGCAAACATCTAACAGGTCGGCCGTCAATTTCTCTTACGCACACGCACACGTACACGCATACGCACACGCACACCCACACGCACACGCACCACGCACCACACGCACGCGCAGCACGCACACGCACGCACACGCACGCACACGCACACGCACACGCACACGCACGCACACGCACACGCACACGCACACGCACACGCACACGCACACAACGCACACGCACACGCACACGCACCTCGCGCACGCGCACGCCACGCGCAGCGCACGCACACGCACTCACATGTACACGCACACGCGCACGCACACGCACACGCACACGCACACTCACACGCACACGCACACCCACATACACACGCACACGTACACGCACACGCATACCCACGCACACACACACACACACACACACACACACACACACACACAAACGCAGTAGTTATGAGTATGCAAATCATTGTGTCTTTCTTGCTTCATTTATATGCCTATTCTTAATATCAAAAATGTTGAAAACTCATTACGTAGATATTCGATTACTCACATTTTAAAACATTTTGTTTATTCCACTTCTAGTACATGCACAAAATCTTTGCAGGCCTTCCATATCGATTAACCGCCCCAATAAATGCTTCTTCTGTTCTGTTTATAATACAAATCTGTATGTACTTCTACAGTTATGTCTGACAACTGTGATAATATATATTTTTAATATTAACCATTGTGTATTTTGTTATTATGTAAATGTATATTGTTGACATGTCGAAAGACTTTTTTGCACGAGAACTTGCACTAACCAGTTTTATTTCTCTAGAAATGATTATAAGCCTCTGTTACACACCTTCCAGTATTTAACAGTATGTTAAAACTAGTTTTTTACTAAATGTACAGTTTTCAGAATATCACATTTCGTGAGTCTATTTGTGAAAAGTGGAATTCTCTTCCTAGCAACATTTTATGTACTAAATAATTAAAGCTATGTCTAAAATGTTGTATACATGTTCTAGTGGATTATTATTCAGGGAATTACAAATGTTTATTGGAAAGATATAAAGCAAGAAATGTCCGCTTTTATAAATTACATTAGTCAAGTCCTAAAATTGCTTCTGAAATTTGGAAGCTATTACGTTTATCATTAAAAGCTGTAATCTCTCATATTTCATTTTCATCATCTATTCAATAATATTATTTTGAATTTTCTAACAATACAAATGAAAATCTTTCTAAAATGTATCGTGCTTTACATTTTCATAAATTAATAGCTCTCAACAACTCTCTGTTAAGAAGATATTATATGTACCATTTAACTGCATATAGAATAATAAATTTTCCGTTTAACAAATAAATCGATTTTAGTCCTACTCAAATGCGTAAAACTAAGTTTATAAAACTTGAGTAAAATTTATATTAGTTTTTCATGCAAACTTGAACTTGCAGAAACACTTTCTGTGTTATCCACAGATTACTAATGAAATTAATATTCCATTATGCTAACTACATTAAATGGGAGTAAAACAAGAATTAAGAATTTTCCTATTCCATAGAAGAACGAAGAGTTTGAGAAAATGTACAAGCGCTATGATATCCAAGATAATCTAGTAATAACGATAAAGAATAATTATCTGAACTAATGAATTGCTTTAGAACTTAAGCTAGAATTCGCGGTAATTACGAAATTTAGATTCTTAGTACAATTAGTCTGTCCTATCGTATCACAAACTAATGATAACGCAATTATTCAACTAATTGTGAATGGAAGTTAAGATTTCTCAATTTTTTATGGGGCCTGAGATAATTAACCAGGTATTGACTCACATTTATAAATGCATGAAATGCAACCTCTTCATGGTTTTTATGTGTACTAATATAATATGGTTATATTGTATTTCCAAAATAATAAAAATATAGTACACTATTATTGACGGATTTATTATATATCAAACCACATTGAATGTCTATAACCAACTTTTCCAGATTTCACGAAATATTAATCAACATTAAACTTAATATCGAGTAGCGTTTTTATAGAGTTTCTCACATAAATCATAGAATTGCAACTTTAAGTGAAATGAGCTGTAACGATTGTTAAAGAAAGAAGAAGGAATATTATTGCCCTATTCTGTATACTTGGCATTTTTCCAAAAACTATCGACGTTTCTGTCTTGGAAACTTTATATTAGAACAAAGTTATATTAAAGATAACTTGTCTAATAACTATTTTGTAGAAAAATTCAATTTTTAAAAAATACGTAGTAGTAACAATTGGGCAAATATCCAGTATTCTTGAGCAAATATTCACATTATTTAAAGAGTTTGTCAAATATAATCTGGACAAACGAATAAAAACAAAAATCTAACGCTTCGTAATTGATTTTAATTAAATTGAAGACTGCAAGTTAGGTGGTTTCAAAAAATTTATAAAAGCTTTTTGTGACTACCGTTAGATAGTGAAACACATTTTTCGCTTTTTGTTTTGTTTAGAACAGCGGACTATTATAATATGCACAAAAACTGATTATTACAACATTTTGGTGGTTAGTATACAACACGCATTTTATAACAAAGTTCCTCTGTTATTAGATAACTGTATAAATAGGTTGAAAAAAGGAACGGTAAAGTATAGTTACTTATACTCACCAGAATTGCTATGTTTCAGGATAATGATTTTACTGAATTTATTGTTTGATCTTCTTCGGGACACCTCGTCTTCATCAAGCTTTGTTTATAGTAAACTTGAGATTTGCTTAACACATTTAGTTTGTTGAACGGACGTTTACCAGTTGTAGTACATTTGGTTATTAGATTGTAAGGCTTTGCATTACGTTAGTCTATAAGTAGCGTAAGTGGTTTAGAGTGTAGTAGTAGTGAGTGTGTGGTAGTGTGTAGTGTGTAGTGTGTGTGTGTGTGTGTGTAGTGTGTGTGTAGTGTGTGTGTGGTGTGTGTGTAGTGTGTGTGTGTAGTGTGTAGTGTGTAGTGTGGTGTGTGTGTGTGTGTGTGTGTAGTGTGTAGTGTGTGTGTGTAGTGTATATTTATATATATATATATATATATATATATATATATATATATATATATATATATATATATACGGACATGGACACGACAAGGACACGGACACGACACGGACACGGATACGGACCCGGACCCGAACACGAACACGGACACGAACACAGACACGGACACGGGCACGGACACGGGCACGGACTCGGACACGGACAGGGACAGGGACACGGACACTGACACGGATACGGATTCGGACACGGACTCCAACACGGATGCGGGCACAGACACGGAGACGGACACGGAGACGGACCCCGGCGCAGACGCAGACGCAGCCGCAGACGCAGACGCAGACGCAGACGCAGACGCAGACGCAGACGCAGACCCGGACGCGGACACGGACGCAGGCGCAGACGCAGACGCAGACGCAGACGCAGACACAGACACAAAAAAATACAGACTCAGGCACAGACACAGATACAGGCACACGCACACACACACACGCGCGCGCACGTTCAGACACAGACACAGTCACAGACCCAGACGCCATGCCAGAAATGATCACACTGAATGCAGGGACCCTGAAAACGTGAAGAATCGTCAAAATATCTGGGTAGAAGTTTTTCATGATCGTACAGTATACGGAAATGTAAAAATCGATAAAAATGGATCTGCCACTGGCTATTTTATTGAAATTTAATGACAATTTTAGTATTTTTAGATTTAAAAAAAAAAAATTATTAATGGATCTTAATTGCCAATTAATTTAGTTTTATCGAATTCAATTGCACGTAGTTTTATGCATGGATGAAGGTGTTTGTGGAAATTCAATAACCTTTAAAATTTCTCAATGTATGCCGGTGTTATCATCCTTTCATCCGTAGTTTTTATCGTATTTGTGAATATGTTAAACGGATCATAGTGTTATGTAACGATTTAGGACAGTTTAGTCAAGACTTATGATGACAAAAGAATAAAAATGAAAAAACAAAAACGAAATCCGGATACTTGAAGAAACACTCAGCAGCTATATATATATATATATATATATATATATATATATATATATATATATATATATATAATATATATATATATATATATATATATATATATATATATATATATATATATATATATATATATATATATATATATATATATATATAGGTGGTCCAATACTCATAACTTCGAGGGCTACTTTAAAAATAATATGAGTTTTCGATATAAACATATATCCAAAAATCCTTCGTTTCCAAGATACAGGGTGTCAAAGTTTTGTAAAATTTTTCGATTTTTTTAATAGCTTCCACAGTTTTTCAGATATTGATTTGAAATTTGGTAGAGTTATTACCTTATCAAGAAGCATTAATTTTAATATTTTAAATTTTTTTAAATTTTACAGGGTGGTCCATTTCTGGGGGTGTCGTTACCTTAATCCCCCACAAACTTTTTTGTGGTACGCCCATGGTATATTTTGATAGCAGATTTAGATTTCTTATTCAATTTAGAAAAAAATTTGTCTCTAGAGTTTTTTTCGTAAAGTGCACGATTTTCGAGATAAATGAGAAAAACTGTTCAAAAACATAGAAATTTTAGTTTACCGCTTTTTCGCATTTTTCTCAAAAACAATGCGTTTCTCGAACAAATGTAACTTATGAAGAATTGTTTAAATGCAATTGACATACCAAGTTTTTTTTTAAGTCAGTGTCGCACCCCGAAAAAGTTTGGGGGGAAAAGAGGTTCTGAAACCCAAAAAAATAGGACACCCTGGTAGTAAATCTACGAAGATAATTAGAGTAGGCTATGATGCATAGCAATCATTTGATATCTGACATTTTTGACAACTTACAACGTAAATAAAGTTTAATTGCGTTTGCGTGTAAACAATTCAGTTGAATTTATTTAAGTGTTTACGTGTTTTTTAAAATGCCTAATGTGTTTACAAACGCCGAATATGCGGACATACACTTTATTTACGGTTTCACTAATGGAAATTCTTCTGAACCGGTTAGGGAATATCGTCGGAGATTTCCCAATAGAAGACAACCTGACATAAAAGTGTTCAGGGAGGTACATCGTCGATTTAGAGAAGGTGGTTAAAAAAAAACAGGTAAGAGGTCATGATATACGGAATGACAGACATAGACCTGAAATATTGCGTTTGTTTAACAATAATGATCGCTTAAGTTCTCGTGCTGCTGCAAGACAACTGAATGCTTAAAACCTACGGGTATCCAAAAGTAAAGTTTTACGAACATTGCATAAGGATAACAGAAAATCATTTCACTTACAACCCGTGCAACATCTAAGGCCTGGAGATGTTCCAAAACGAATTGTATTTTGCAACTGGATTATAAGATCGGTTGAAAGAGACAACTCATTTTTGCGGAAAATATTGTGGATGGATGAGTCTACATTTACTCGCCGAGGGGTAGTAAACTACCATAACCTCCATTTTTGAAGCAATCAAAACCCACATCAAATCAGGCCGCGGTCCTTTCTGACCGAATTTAGCTTAAATGTATGGTTGGGAGTCATTGATAATATCTTGTGTGGTCCATTTTTCCTTCCGCTCCCCCCCCCCTCCCCCCGGGTAAATTTACAAGTATTTTTGAATATTCTTGAAAATGATTTGCCCATTTGTTTGGAAGATGTTCCGCTAGATTTAAGGCACGAATCTTGGTTACACATGGATGGTGCGCCAGCACATTTTGGAAGAAACGTACGCGAATGCTGCGATATAAATTTTCCGCAAAAGTGGATAGGACGGCTAGGAAGAGATGTGGACCATGTACCAGAAATAGGGCCAGACGCCTGGCCGCCTAGGTCTCCCGATTTGACCGTTCTTGACTTTTTTGTGTGGGGGTATCTTAGAGACGTAGTGTATGCTACTCCAGTTGATACAGAAGAGCAGCTACATGCGAGGATCGAGGAAGCATGAGAGACCCTGCGCAATAGACCACATCAATTATCCGATGCTGTAAACTCAACGTATCGTCGTTGCCAAATGTGCATTAATTCAAATTTTGAACAAAATTTATAAAATTTTAATATGTATGTACATATTTATTTTAGTTAATTAAATAATTGGTGTCTGTAATTTCGTTTATTAAAGTTAAAAAATCTCGAAAATCGTGCACTTTACGAAAAGAAATCAATAAACACAATTTTTTCTAAATTGACTAAGAAATCTAAATCTGCAATCAAAATACACAAGGGGCGTACCACTAAAAAGTTTGTGGGGAGTTAAGGTACGGACACCCCCAAAAATGGACCACCCTGTAGAATTAAAAAAAATTTAAAATACTCAAATTAATGCTTCTTGATAAGGTAATAACTTTACCAAATTTCAAATCAATGTCTGAAAATCTGTGGAAGCTATATATATATATATATATATATATATATATGTGTGTGTGTGTGTGTGTTTGCATGTGCGTGAAAAAGAAAAAGAAAAAGAAAAGGAAAAGGAAAAGGAAAAGGAAACGGAAAAAGGAAAAGGAAAAGGAAAGGAAAAGGAAAAGGAAAGAAGAGAAAACGAAACGAAACGAAAACGAAACGAAACGAAAACGAAAAACGAAAACGAAACGAACGAAACGAAAACGAAACGAAAACGAAAACGAAACGAAAACGAAAACGAAAACGAAACGAAAACGAAAACGAAACGAAACGAAAACGAAAACGAAAACGAAAAGAAAACGAAAACAAAAGGAAAAGGAAAAGGAAAAGGAAAAGGAAAAGGAAAAGGAAAAGGAGAAGGAGAAGAAGAAGGAGAAGGAGAAGGAGAAGAGAAGGAGAAGGAGAAGGAGAAGGAGAACGAGAAGGAAAGGAAAGGAATACGAATCGAAAACAAGAACAAACACGAAAAACAAAACGAAAACGAAACGAAAACGAAAACGAAAACGAAACGAAAACGAAACGAAACGAAAACGAAAACGAAGAAAACGAAAACGAAAACGAAAACGAAAACGAAAACGAAAACGAAAACGAAAGAAGAAAGGAAAGGAAAAGGAAAGGAAAAAGAAAGAAAAAGAAAAGAAAAAAAAAAGAAAAGAAAGGAAAGAAAGATAAAAGAAAAGAGACACTACACACAACACTACACACTACACACTACAACACTACTACAGACTACAGACTACAGACTACACACTACCACACACTACACACTACACACACACACTACACACTACACACACACACATACACACACACACCAACACTACAACACAAACACACACACACACACACACACTACGACAAACACTACACTACAAGCACACACTGCACAAACGACATGCACATGCACACACACCACGCACAAGCACACAACACTACCACAACAACTACCACACGCACTGACGCACACGACTGCACGACACTGCACACGACACCACACACACGACACTGCACATAACACACAGCTAACACACGCACAGCACTACCACTACACGCACACTAGCACACGACACACACTGCACACTCACACTACACACTACACACACACACACACTACACACACACACACACACAGCACACTCACACACACTGCACACGACACCACACACACACACAACACAACACACACACACTGACACTACACACACACAACACTACACACACACACACCACACACACACACTCACACACACAACACACACACGACACACACACACACACACACACCACACACACACACTAACACACACACACACACTACACACCACACACACACAACACACACACACTCACACACACACACACTACACACTACACACTACACACTACACACTACACACACACTACACTACACACTACACTACACACTACACCACACACACTACACACACACACACACACACACACACTACACACACACACACACACCACACACACACACTACACACACACACATACACCACACACTACACACACTACACACACTACACACACTACACACACACACTACTCACTACACACACACACACAATACACACACACACTCACACACTACACACCACACACTACACACTACACACACCACACACTACACACTCACACACTCACACACCACACACTCACACTACCACACACACACACACTACACACTACACACTACACACACTACACACTACAACACACCACTACACACACACACTACACACTACACACCACACACACACACTACACACTACAGACTACACACACACACACTACTACACACCTACACACTACACACTCACACACACACCACACACTACACACTACACACTACACACTACACCACTACACACCACACACGACACACTACACACACACACACACACACTACACACTACACACTACACACTACACACACACTACACACTACACACTACACACTACACACACACACACACACACTACACACCACACACCACACACACACTACACACTACGCACACCACTACGCACTACGCACTACACACCACACACACTACACACACACACACACACTACACACACACCACTACACACACACACACACACACTACACACACACACACACACACTACACACTACACACCACACACTACACACACACACACACACCACACTACACACTACACACTACACCACCACACACCTACACACACACACACTACACACACACACACCACTACACACACACACACACACACTACACACACACACACCACACACTACACACACACACACACACCACACTACACACTACACACTACACACTACACACTACACACTACACACTACATTTCTCTTTGATTCTTAGCGTGCCATTGAAGTTATTTACTTTTTCGCTGTTTTTTCAAATATCAGTAAATAATGGTAAATTATACGAATGCGGAAATGGCGGAAATGCATTACGTATATGGCCTCGCAGGTGGTAATGCGACAGAAGCCAAACGCATTTATTATGAAAAATATCCTAATCGTGCCTTGCCACCGACTTAACGAAACAGGTAGTTTCAAAAAAGGCACTCCTGAAGGTAGACCTCGAATTGTCAGAACACCTGAAATGGAGGAAGCGGTGCTGCAAGTAGTCGATGAACATCCCGGGACGAGTACGAGAAAGAGCGTTAGAGCTCTGAATATTTGTCACCAAATAGTTTGGCGTATTTTAGTTGACCGATATTCTAAGAGTACAGAGTTTTACACTAAATCCGCAGTTTGAGTCACAAATTATGTTCACAGACGAAGCAAATTTTTTTCGGAAATTCAAAATTTTCATAACAACCATATGTGGGTGGAAGAAAACCCGCATACCATAACCGAAACGCATTTTTAAGAACAATTTTCGATAAATGTATGGGCAGGAATGATTCGTAATCATGTGATAGGCCCATTTTTCCTATCCGGATCGCTTGATGAACGGTCTTATTTGCATTTTCTCGACTATCTGGGTTTCTTGAAGATGTACCAATTGCGTTAAGGAACCAAATGTGGCACATGCACGATGGAGCTCCTGCTCATTTTAGTGTAATTGTCCGAAATCATTTAGATACAGTTTATCGTGATCGTTGGATAGGTCGCAGAAATCTACGAAAACTTCTAATGTAATTATTGGCAATTGAAAGTTTTTTTTTAGTTTTTCCTTAAGTAAAATCAGTTACTTATTTCTGAATTACTGAATTATATTAAACGAACTCAATAGAATGAAAAAAGAAAAAAAAACGATTTCTATACAACAGTCACTTAAAATGATTTGACCCTGAAGTAAAACGATTTTTATTTTTTTAAGCGAAAACCATGCATCGCACGAAATAAAATCTAAAGACCAAATTTGCTCCCAAATGAATGAGAATTCCAAAAATTATTTTTATTTTAAGACAAAGTAGTGGCGTATCATTTTTTGTCCAAAAATATTCAATACAAAACCCGTACGGACGCCACTGGTAAAAATAATAAAATTGTTTGTACATCAGAAAATGCATCTTGATGCATTGAAGAAGTGTATGCAATTTAGAAAGATATCTACAATAGTATCACAGTAGTTATAAAAAAAAGATTTTTTTCTGGAAACTTTATCACCCTGTATTTCAATAGTTCATATAGTTTATATATATATATATATATATATATATATATATATATATATATATATATATATATATATATATATATATATATATTACATTATCAATTGCTGACTTATATTTTGTTTTAATCAGGATACCTGCTCCTTCTTTTCCTACACAATTGTAAATAAAAGTGTAATCCTCCTATAGTATAACTCCGTTGCTTTTCGTTTTTGTCTCCGAAACACAGCATATATCTATATTGTTTCTATCTAACTCCAACATTAATTTACTGTAATTTTTTGTTCCAAGCTTCTATATTCCAACAAGCCACTATTATTATTCTCTTTCTCCATTCTCGTTTTTTCCGTTGTCTTCTTCGAAATACAATTCCTAAGCTGTTCTCTGGGCGTATGTATTTATACGGCGGGTGGGCTGCTAACTCTTTCCGCCAATCCTCCTCTTTCACTCGGGATTGGGACCGGCAAGGACACTTACAGGTTACTCAGTCCACCCATCCGTGCCGCTGGCAGAGTTTATTAACAAAAACTTTAATTGTTATCCAAATGTATAAATTTATACAAAAAATAAATAAAGGAAGCACGGTTTAATATCTAAAAGATAAGTATTTTAAATATTGATTATTTAATGCAAAATTAAAAAATTGGTTAACCAAACTCTGTTTAATTTAAACGCAAATGTATATAACATTCTAAAACACCCTAGTGAAGAAAACTAGGGTTCAACCAGTATCTGACATCTACACGTTTTTAAGTCCAGTATACAAATTTTAAGGTAGAGAGAGTATTTGTTTATGATTAGGTATAATGCAACATTATTAGTTTGTGTAACTACCAATTCTTTATACGAAAATAAAACTTTTATTACCACGTGCACTTTGTTGATTGCAGTGAGGAACGATGGCCTGACAACCGTAGAAAATCTATAAAACTGAAACCAGTAGAATTATTATGCATTACACATATTTCTTGATTGTCATAAATGTTTTACAGTTTGGAGGTAACATACTGCTCATACACATGCTTTCTCGTGGTAGTTTTGAATAAACAAGTTACACAAATTATACAAATTTTTGGATCAATGATCACAAACATCGTTGTGTATATTGATAATGATCTCTAACACTCCATGTTTTAGTGACTAGTTTTGGGACTTGCAGTATACACTATTCTTTAGTACACTAAATTAATACTATGTGCCTAAAGCAATAGATAAGCTATAGGGACGGATACCTTCTGTAACTAAACGTGATAATCTATGCAGTACTCCAGTATTTAGATTATTTAAATGTAATTCAATATTTTGTTCTTAATGTTTGATGTATGCTAGCGTGAACTGCCACAAGCTGCGCATTTACTAAACAATACACATCTACAGTTATTTCTTGCTTCATGTGAAAACATTTATTTTTAGCAAACAGAGGAACATCTCTTGAAATTCTATAAATTTACTTAAAAACTTTTACTAACAAACTCCAATTCAAATAAAACTAGATTCTAGCTACACACTACGTGTGTTCTTAAAAGAGTTCGTTGTTGTTTATTCTTGTGCCTTTTCTTGTCTGACAATACTACTTAAAGAGCAACAAAGTTATGGAAGTTCAAAGAAAGCGGCTAGGGGGTCTCACAGTAGGCCCTTCTTGTTTGGTAATCTATTTATGTTTCGATTGATACCGGTGAAATAAAATAAATAAGTGATATTTTTCGTCATTCTTAGCAAATTAAAGGATATTCTACAAGGTTTAGCTGGATTAATATTAGCCGACCGATTTAAACATAGAAAGCATCATTGTCATGAGCGGGCAATACTTCTATTATCTGTCTTCTGCATCGTAACTCCCAAACAGATGAAACGATTTTTTACTTTTACCAGTTTTCTTTTAATTTTTGTAAAATTTTCTCGTTACCTCCCATCCTGCAGATTTACATACTTATCTGAATTTATCGTTCAGTGACATGTTAAACCCTATTAAACATGCATGCATGGGTGGATGTTAAGACACCTTTAACACACACGCACTGGATGTTTAAACAAATAATTAGGCATTACGCATTTCGCGTTTCAAAAATAACGTTTATTCATAAAAAATAAATTTAATTTTCGGAAATTCTAAATTAATATACCTATGCTTTTATTATTTGTTTTTGTAATTTAATGCGTCAATGAACGATAAACTAATGAACACATCTCGAGTGGTAACAAGGCTTAACATTTTTCGCATAAACTAAAGCGCTCGCTTCGCTGGGCTCACTCGCGCCATAAACATATGCTCAAACGTTAAGACTAAGTTACCACTCTATATTCGTTAATTACTATTATAGATTAGAAGGCAGGTTAAATTAAAGCGATGTAGTAAACATGCGCGACTGTTGTATATTTTATAGAAGAAATAGGTTTGAAACAGTATTTTCCGTTATTGGAATGGTAAATATGTTTTTACTGGCGACCGAAGAAGTTTATTGGCGAGCCGTTAGGTAAGACTGTAATCCCCTTCAGCCAGTAAAAACTATTACCTTGCATATAATGTAATATATTTAATAACATCAAGTAAAGAGAAATTAATTTCAAATCTAATTTGATTAATGGTATTTTATTAGATGTAGACAAATGCTCAGATGCTTCGATTGTTCTGTTCATGATACTTCTTCAGCTTTGTCTACTCCAAAACAAGTTCCAGCGTATGAATGTGGAATTAACTTTTATGAAAACAATTCTCGTAAAAGTGCTATCCCATTTTTAGAAAAAGTCGATGTGTTATGTGGAGTTCGTCATGTGAGTTACTTTCATTTATTCGTGTCAGCACATGATTTATTTTCCGCTATAGCTTTACAGTGGTTTACAAATACACAATATACAGCTTGTGTTTGGTCAGATTTAGTCACTTAACAGAGATTTTTTACCTTTTTATTATGGGCATGACATTTTGTTAGAAATCTATCAACGTACTCAAGAAGAACGTCATAACGTACGTTATTGCAGTTGGGGCACGTTTTAAATGATTACCTACCCATAAGTCTGAAATAGAAATTGTTTCGTAAATTCAAAGAAATTTAAATCCATATTTCCCATCCCATGTTGGTATGAAACAGTTTTCAGGAATTAAAATTTCGCACGGCAAGGTATAAGTCACCTCCTAGAAAATGTGCTGGTATTTTAGAAACCGATTTAGCTGGTCTATCTTTGAGTCAACCTTCTGCCTCCAATACAGTTAGTGAAGTTCAAGTTATTTCGTCCAATACATGTTGGAATTGTGATAGGAAAGGACACTTCCATCGTGAATGTTCCAAGCCCCGTCAAACTTTTTGTTTTAGGTGTGGTAAAAAAGGAAGTTACAGTAACTATTCTGTTAGTTACAATTCAAAAAAATTTGCAATGCCATGCCGTTACTTCTGTTTCTCGTCCTGTAGGTACCGCATCGAAAACCAATCAATGAACTTTGAGAACCAATCGAAAACCAACCGATTCAGACAAACAATTCCCAATCAACAACGAATAATTTCCGCGGTGAAGACCTTATTTTAACCCAAACGAGACCAATTTACAAATATCTTACATGCTAGAAATAACTTTCAATTCTTCAGTTCCTATTGATATGTGAAAATAGTTGTTCCAGCATGTGCCTCTCTTCCATTTGATAACAGGAAGCACAGGGTTACAATTTCTTGAAAATAACGGGCGCGCGCGTGCGTGCTAGTGTGAGTGTGTGTGTGTGTGTGTGTGTGTGTGTGTGTGTGTGTGTGTGTGTGTGTGTGTGTGTGTGTGTGTGTGTGTGTGTGTGTGTGTATGTGTATACCTAAAAATTTATATTTAAGTTTTATTTCATTTCTTGCGGAACTGATTGGATTTTGGGAGAAACCCACCCGCTCAGTTTCATTAGACAGTTTCATCAAATACTTCTAAAACGGCTGCGTAATTAAAAGATAAAAAGGTACCTGTATCTTAAACATATCGATTAATTATTTTTTGATACGAGGCGCAATCTTAGGAAAAAACTCCTTAGGTGGAATTAAGCATTTATTCAATTTTTTTCAATACCCGAATAACGATTAATTTTATAGGAAAATGTGAAGACGCATAACTTTCGTTTACAAAGTGTTTTAATACAAAGCCAAAATGCATTAAAATTGCGTAAATAACATTTGAATTACTTGTACTATATTATCGATATATATATATATATATATATATATATATATATATATATATATATATATATATATATATATATCGATATATTTTAGAATTTTTTAAATTAGTGCATCGTCACACAAGGAAACGATCACCCGAACCAGAACCATCCATACCAACATCATGCACAGCAGCACCATCCAACACCGAGAAAGAGAAAGAAGGGAAAGTGAAAGCAGTGAAAGTACACAACACCAAATATAAACAGGAGACAGGACAGCAGGACCTCAGTTCGCTTCGAGTAACACGGAGCCGAACAAATCAGTTGGAGAAGGAGAAACTTGAAAATGGCAAATGAGACTTTGCCAAAACGTCGTTTTGTACTGGCAGGAGTCAGAGACATCACCAGCAGACGCGAGACAACGCCCGGATAAACAACAGTGTTTCATATATATATGTATATATATATATATATATATATATATATATATATATATATATATATATATATATATATATATATATATATAATAATAATAATGCCTTTTATTAGTCTGATGCACACAGTTACAGTTACATGAAATTGTCTAAAATTACCTATATAAGTATGCATGTGCATGTAACCAACTGGGTGAAGTTCAGTTAGTAGTTACATACGTCACTACCTCTGCTCTTCCACTTAACCCATTTTATTTAGCATAAATTTTGAACGGAAGATTACAATTTAGAGAGAAGTTTATGTGTGTAAATGTAAATGTAAAAGTACATAGTGATGGTGGACACAGTGTAACTGAATTTAACATAATTGACAAATTTAGAATTTGCTAGGATTAAAAAAAGTAAAGAAGGATGACCGATTAACTATGAATAAGTAGTTTACTATTTTCAACATTATTTTACGGCAACATTTGACGGTCAAGTATGAATTGTTGGACATGCTTTTTAAACTGGTTTGTAGTTAGTTTTTTGCAATAGTCAGGTAGCGAATTATAAACATTGACGGTATTATAACTAAAAGAGCGTTCAAAATGTGAGGTTTTATGCCGAGGAGGAGTAATTAAGGAACAAAATCTGGTGTTTGTACTGAACTTTATCTTTTCATAGAGGTGGTATTTTGCCAGTAATCATTTTA
>JARFJB010000926.1:22500-55160 GCA_036346205.1 Vesta saturnalis | reverse complement strand
CCAGCATATTTAATATTCCAAGCATTGTTCCGTGTAATTTAGTGGTGTATAATTCTACATAAGCTGTATGTTGGACGTTGGATTAATCAGTCATAAGTAATATAGATTATTGTCATGGTGGATTGGTGGATTAAGGACAATATGGATTTTCTGCGCTGTAGAATAAACCATAAATAGATTACTTCGAATTTTGTCGTATTTTATTAGGTTATTGTAACCATTTGAGTATATGGCGGATTCTTATCAAAGAGGAAGTAATTTACATAAGAAAGGCTTACAAAAATTTAAAAACAACAATAACGAATACCTTTCCCATTTACCTGCATATATACGTGAAATCCTGTTAAAGCTATAATACTTGATTTTTAGTTGGTATATACTATAAAATTTGATAAACTTAGGTCGAATACGAATTGTCACCATTCTGAACATTTTACAGTTTTAAAATGATTCATTTCAACATATTTAAGTCGAACAAAACATATTCGATCATATAAACGCATCTTATTTAAAAACCGAGACCAACCTTGCCGTTGTTAAAAATATACTTAATTACCTATAGAGAAGTAACACATTTTTGACTATAAAAACAAAATTAAAATTTTATCACAGCATCACTTGGGGACAATACGATAAATGGATTTTAATTATATGCAAAACATGAAAGCAATCTAGGTTACAAAAATAATCATTAACAAGACTCTAAAGTTATTAATCAATCTCTATTATGCTCACCCTAACATCTTTTTTATGCGAACATAGAGCTTTAAAGAAATCAGAGTATACACGTGTAATATGAAACGAATTGAATTTATTACACAGGTTTATTTCAGAAAAACATTCGAAAATTCAATAGGAAAATTGTATGAAAAATGTACAATGAAAATAAAGTTTCTGCGTAAATGGTTTATATTCAAATGTGAACAGCAATTGTTCAAACCACATGGTCTTAAATTCATATAAACTTTTTATTAGTATTTCAGAATTAGAATTTTCCTCACTCTCACTACATTTGTCACCTGTGAGTAATTTATTTGATTAAAAAGTATGGTTAATATTATATTATACATTATGTTATGCAGAAATATCTGGTGAGGAACACCACACGACCTTCCAACTTACAAAATGGAAATTAAAAGAAATGAAATAATTTTAGTAACATTTTTTTAACGATAATTATCCAACCTCTTTTATAAGAAGTTCATTACGAAAATAGGCAACATTGTAAACGCAAAAACAATCTCTGTCAAACAGACGTTTAACACTTCATGACAGATACAGATTAATAGACATCTAGATGCTAACCTAAATTAAAAGAAATGAAATATAGTAATTTTGACGAGTCAGAGCAGTTGCGTCACTAATATTGATACTGCCAGAGGACGCCGATGTTGTCAGATTGTGAAAAGTATATATTTATAACAAATTTGCTTTAAGAAGGATTAATGCTTGGCGTTGTAATAAAAATAATATGAAGAACGCAAACAATCTTGATACAACTTGTAAAATATTCATACTAATTTGTACCTACTGAGTTGTATACTCAAAGGATCAACCTAAGGGGCAATAGATTTTTTATATAGAAGATATTTGATCCTATTTTAATTATAGTGTTTACTAAAAGTTCTTATTTCACACAAAGTAACAATTTATTGTACCGGGTGGCCAACTAAGAACGGCCGTCGGCCATATCTCAGGAATGGATTATAGCACAGGTTCGGGAAAAAAAATTTTATAACAAAAGTGGCCTCGAGAAACGCCTGGAAATTTTTTTCAGAATTGTATGTCCACCATCACATAATAACTGACACATCAACAAAATGTTTAATGTCAGAAATGCTTGACAACTCCGAACAGAATTGCCAACCTAAATCAGTTCTATCTGCACCTCTCGTCAGTGAATATAACTGATATAACTGAAAGTGCTACTACCTATCTAAACATACAGCGTTTACTGAAGCCGACAGAGATGATAGCTTCTACTTAGGGATGGCCATCCTTTTCTGTTTCATTGTCAGATTTGTGAAGATTGCTATAGGTTGGCCTAAAATTTAATTTGCGGTTATATTTCGTATTGTCTGGCTCTTACAGGATTACTATTAAATTAAGCAATAATAATGGTTAATTATTGTGTAGCGTATGGCTGTAAAAATAAATATAGTAAGGAAAATAACATTCAGTTCAATAGGTATCGTATACTTCACCTACAAATTTGGTTATAAATAAACATAATTTCCGTTTCTTTCTTAGCTTTCCGTTTAAACCTGTTACTGAAGAGTTTATTTTTGAAACACTACATGAGATTCAAATTATAAAGAAATTGTCCAATTATATTTTTAATGCAGGATACACTATATAGGCAAGAAAGAAACGGAAACATTAGTAGGAAAAAAGCCTAGTGTTCGACAAATATTAAATAAACTGATATTGTTCAAAAATGTGTAGTCTGATAACTAAGAACGGCCGTCGGCCATATCTCAGGAATGGATTATAGCACAGGTTCGGGAAAAAACTTTTTATAACAAAAGTGTCTTCGAGAAACGCCTGGAAATTATTTTCAGAATTGTAGGTCCACCGCTATAATCCATTCCTGAGATATAACGACATTTAGTTGCCACCATACAATAAATTGTTACTTTGTGTGAAATAAGAACTTTTAGTAAACACTATAATTAAAATAGGATCAAATATATTCTATATAAAAAATCTATTGCCCCTTAGGTTGATCCTTTGAGTATACAACTCAGTAGGTATAAATTAGTATGAATATTTTACAAGTTGTATCAAGATTGTTTGCGTTCTTCATGTTATTTTATTACAACGCCAAGCATTAATCCTTCTTAAAGCAAATTTGTTATAAATTGATCTATAATTGCTATAAATAACTTTAACGAGTCAGAGCAGTTGAGTCACTAATATTAATACAGTCAGAGGTCGCCGATGTCAGATTGTGAAAATAATTATTTGACAACTGTCAAATCTCAGTTTCAGGGGTTATGTTTATGTTATCACAGTAATAAAATTTAAGTTATGTTATGTCAAATGCTTAATGTTAGAAGCGCTTGACAGCACAGGACAAAATAGCCAACCTAAATCAGTTCTATCTGCATCCTCTTGTGCGCATAGTCCGGTTCTAGAGGTGATGATGAAATAAAGTTAGTAGTGACGCAACTGTTCTGACTCGTGAAAATTGGTATAACTTTAATTTAAATTTTTTTCGGATAACTACGCAACCTCTTTTTTTATACGTTCATAACGAAAGCAGGCAACATTGTAAAAACAAAAACAATAATCTATGTCAGAATGACGTTTAAAAATTTGTGTCAGGTAGAGAGTAACACACATAAATAGTTGTTAGCGTAAAAAAAATTAGGTGCCCGCTTCTATAAAAATATCGATAATACAGCTTCAGAATTTTCAATCTTATTTATTTAATTAAAAAAACTATAAAAAAAAATTATGTACAAAAAATTTTCTTTAAAAAATACGTTTACACTTTTTGTTATAAAACTAATCCTTATTCGTATAATGAAAAAATTTGAAGCAACACTTAAATTCCACCTTGTGTTTTTTTTTTGCTCCTAAATTATGCGTCGTATCAAAAATTGTATAGATCATAATTAATCGATATGTTTAAGGTCTATAATTCTATATCTAGGTATTTTTATATCTTTGAAATATGCAGCTGTTTTAGAAATATTTGAGAAAACAAAAAACTGCACCTAATAAACTCCCCCTTTCCACCGCTTGATTTCTCCCAAAATGTAATCAGCTCTAAGCCAAATGAAAACAAGCTTAAACACAAAATTTTAAGTACGCAGGTATTTTCGTTCGGGAGTTATTGTGAATACTAACATACATACACACACACCAACACATACAGACATGATGGCCAATCTGGGCGAAACTTGCCGAAAAGTGCTAAAAGTTTTCCATCTCTTTTTTGTAAATACGTTAGTTTAAAATCATGTTTACATAAAATAAGGGTTCAAGAATGTTGAAATTCTCAATTTCGTTTCTTTATCTTTATCCAAATTTGATCGTTTCTGTGAGAAAGCTACAATATCATCACAAGATAAGGCTCCCTTTCTTCCTTATATGAGGTGTTTTCCTTCTCACTTTGCTCAGCCATAATTAACTTTATCAACAAACTTATATCATCGAGATATAGTCCATTTTGTCGCTAATACTGTTCCAAGTCACGGCTTAGAATTTCCATTACGCTTGTACATACTGGAAGATACGATTTTTAAGCTAAATCAAATTTTCTGGGGCGTCATTATAAATTCATCTCTTAAGATAGCACCACAAAAATCGTTTGTAGCGAAATCTGGACTTCTTGGGGGCGAGTTTATGTCACCTTTTCTTGATATTAGTTTATCTTACAACTTCTGTTGCAGTATTTGATGTATGGGTAGAGGCCCCATTTTGCTGAAACTCATCAAAATCGTCAAACTTTTGCACTATAGTACCGAAAAAATCACATAGCATTGTGGCATACCTACTGTTTGTCGGTTATTTTCAAAAAAGTATGAACCTATGGAGGGCATTGCTGCCCAAACAGTAACTTTAGGGTTATGCAATGGAGGTTGTCTCGGGAAATTTATTGTAACCTATAACGATAATTTTGCTTGTTGACGTATGCATGCAAATGAAAATTCTATTAAAGTAGTAAAATCCTTCTAACATTTCGTTGGCAAACGTCAATCGTATATGATAATCAGTTCATTTTAATTTTTTCACTACCTGAGTTTTAAAAGGGTCTAGTTTCTGGTATTTTGCCATGGTGCCAAAAACACTGCTCCTGTAACTGCAAAACCGAAGGTTGTCTTCGCACTGAACACGGTTAGTATTTTGACTATCACGCACACTTCGCGGAAGTACAGTATGGCGAATATTTTCAATAAAACCCCTTCGCTCACATTTTTTTATACAGACATGGTAACATTGGTATTACATCGTGAAGAGCGCAATGAGCACAAAACCGGCGAAGAACTGTGACGTTGGAATGGTTCAAATAAAAAACTGCGGACAAAAACGCACGTTGTTAGAAATAAAACTTATTCATTGCAACATTTGTCAATCCTAACATTAAATTTTCAAGGCTTGCTTAGCCCATTGCAAACAATCAACATTGATATCAACAGACTTTAAAGCTATAGATAAAATATAAGCCCAAAACCAACTGAGACACGGGTTATTATAGACACACATAAAGAGTAAATTTCTATGTGATCTGCAGGTAACTATAGTGAGAAGTTGGTGCAGCAACATTTTCTTTCCACTTATAATCAACAGAGTAGGATATGAAATATGTTACCGCACTATGTATTTGCAAGTTTAGCAGGTATTGCAACACTATATTTCAGATGTTGTTATTTCATTGGAGAGAAAGTGTAGTTAAGACTTAGATCTTAAAGTGGAAAGATGTAGCAAATGGCAGAGAGGTTGTGCAGCGGATGCAAACCGTGCCCGGTAAATGGTTAGTTAGTGATTAGCGATAGATTATTAGGATGGCAAATAGTGAGACCTGACATCTAGATTTTCTCCAGGTAGACCTTCATAAAGTGTACAACCCTAAGAAGCATTATTTTTTTGCGATGGAACTCAAATACTTTATTAGTGGATTTATATAGATATATAACAAATCGTAGAGCAGCCTCAACCGTGCCCGGTCAATCGTTAGTTAGTGGTCACTGGTAGATTGGTAGGATGGTAAATAATGGAGACTAGATATCTAGATATCGTCTAGGTAAATTTTCAACCCTAACAAACATTTTTTTTTTGTTATGGGACTCTGCAATACTATATTAGTGGATTTGTAGAGTCACAGTTTTGTTCCAGCTGATTTGGAAAAATTTTATAACTTAATTTTAAAGCACCAAAGCAAAAAGTCAGTCGCGAGCCAGCTGGGTGACTGTTTTTTGGATTTATGTTGCACCATTCGAGCACAATTGTGATACTGTATAAAATATAAATGTGATAATAGTATATAAATGGGTAATAATAAATGAATGTTCTCATAGCAGATCGTTAAACTAACTCGAGATACAACCCGTTCACCAAAAATAATGCCTTTGTCCCAGTCGGTAGTTTAAAGTAGGCCGATTCAATCTTTTGATTTGCTTAATTACCACAAATTTATGCTTGTTATTTCCACTTAACATCAATATAGAAACTGCTATGTAACACTAATAAAAATGATCTCCAAGTTATTTTTTAATTATGCTCGGAATAACTAAACCGAGGTTTACAATAAAAATTTACCAAAATGTAAAAATAAAGAAATATACAGATTATGTTTATTAACAGTTAAAATTAGAAGTATATAAAATATATCTTAAAAACTAGTTATAGCCTTAAATTACTAAATAATGGTTATAAATACCTGTTCGAAACTTTTTGTACACAAACTTTTTAATAACGTTTGGTATCTAAACGATTACGGAAATGTAAACCAAAGGTGATGCCATCTTTGCACCAATATTGCGCAATCTCGAAATAACAATGCTTTACGTTGTAAACCTCACCAAAATGGAATTTTTCTTATAAATTGCTCTTCAAAAAATTTGGGGTAATCCCAGGTTTATTGAATTTTCTCGAAAGTTCATATAAATAATGTAATCAAAATTTAGATCTACATTGAAAGCAAAACGCAATCATAAAATGAAAGCGTACGTAAAAGTAGAATTAAAATTTTAATATAATAAAAGATGGCAATATAGTATGGAACGAAAGGACATGTCAATCGGGACGATTAACAGCAGCAAATATTACATCGTTGATTTCTGGGCCAACAAGGTAAGCTACGTCGCGAATAATTGATATAAAATCCGCATACTTCTTATATTTCACACCCAAAATTGTAAATATTTGAAAATGTCAAATTTAGAAGGCAACAGACTTTGTGGCGACACGTTTCAAGAACTAACATTATTTGAAGTAGAAGCATATTTCGGCCTACTGTTTCTAGCTGGATTGTATAAATCTCATGGAGAGGCAACAGCCAGTCCGTGGGATGGAAATGTACGTCGTCCAATAATCAGAGCAACGATTTCCCTACAACGATTTCATGTAATTGCATGAATAATTCGCTTTGACGATAAAAAAAACTCGACCACAACGACGCCAAACTGACAAATTAGCTCCCATACGAGACTTGTGAGATGAATGTGTTGCAATTCTATCTAAGCTCTATAATTTTCACGAACATGTAACAGTAGATGAGCAACTGGTACCTTTTAAAGACCGATGTCCTTTTGGAAGGTACATCACGAATAACCTGCTACATACGGAGTCAAAATGTGGACTTTATGCGATTATGTAACCGGTTATGTATATAACATGCAAGTTTACTTCTGTAAAAAAGAAGGTGGACCTCCAGAGAGAGGTCAAGGTAAAATAGTTGTGCTAGATCTTACTTATGGTCTAAAAGGCGACAACGTAACATGTGATATTTACCTCGTACGATCTGGGGTAGATACTATTGAAAAGAAAAATAACACGCAAAAATAAGCCTGAATTGCCAAGAACAGGAAAGAAGTTCTTTCTTCAAAATTTTACTTTAACAAGGACTCGCCGATAGTTTCCTATATTCCGAAACGGAATAAAAATGTTACGTTCATGAGCACCATGCACCACGATAACGGAGTATGTAACCAAGATCATAAAAAGCCGTTTATGATTTTAGATTACAACAAAATTAAAGGTGCTATCGACACGTTAGGCAAGTTAATAATAACATATACATGCAGACGTCAAACTAAAAGATGGTTAATGACTATCTTTTATAATATCATGGACGTTCCAGCTTACAACGATTATGTTCTCCAACCTAGAATGCTGGAAAACTTACAAAATGGCGACTATTTCGTGAATAACTGGGTAATTCCTTGATCACTGAATTATTGCAAGAAAGAAAGCGCCTCCCTCGAAGTATTCCTGCAGCTGAAATGGTTATAAACTCACGTTCTTAAACCAGTAATGCCGAAGTAAGGCAACAATCAACCACAACCAAGCGTAAAAGATGTAATTTTTGTCCCTCTTCAAATGATAATAAAACTAGTATGGTATGTTGCAATTGATCAAAATACATAGGTAAAGCTCATGTACATTACTGCTGTCAAGACTGTAACAAATAAATGTGTATACCTAACTACTACGTTTTTCAGATCTTTACATAAAATTTATAATAATACGTGATAAAAATAAAATAACGTCATAAAATGTAATAAATAATAAATACTACATCTTTTTTATACATTATTATTCCCTTGTTTATGTATTTCTAACATAGGTAATTAAGGAAAGTTATCGATTTAATGGAAATCCAATTATGCAGAGAAACACGATTAATTTCGAGTAATGCTTTTCGATTTTATTAACATAAAAATTTACGACCAATTTTGGAGTTTTAGTAATAAAGAGTTTCTTTATTTTAATTTAAAGATTTATTTACTTAGGGTCGTTTTATTTCCATAATGATTTTTTTTTATTTTTAGTAATGATATTGATTTTCAGGTTCATTTCAGTTCATTCGGTTTGCGACACTTTTGAGCCTGTTAACGTAAATTTTTGAATTTAAGTTATATAAAGTATAAGATTTTCTAAAGGACATCTAAAGTTTTAAACTGGGCTTATCTTAAAATAAGAGAGCGTTTAGAGACAAAACATTGTAATTAAATCAAAGTCAGCTTACATGTTGAACCAAAAATTAAGGTGAACGATTTAATAGTCAAGCACCGGATGCAAGGTGGTGTCTCAATAGCATCACCGGATCAAGTCAAAATCTTATCGCATCCAACTTTCTCATTTTAAACTCTGTATGTTTTCAGCGAAAAAAGTTGCATTTTTAATTGTCTTTTCATACGTTTAACATGTTTATTATTTAAATAAGTGAACAATTCTAATTTTTATATTAAATCAGTAGTAAGCCATGCATTATGAAGTAAGAAAGTTTGCGGTGTTCACTGAACACACCTGCCCCTCAGAATAATATGCAAATTACAAGTTTAGAACATCTTCCTAATTTTTCTTCATAAGCGTACGATGTCTAAGAATACCTACTTAATAAATAGTTTAGTAGGCTTAGAAACATGTGTCGAATTTTCCGTTAGATAAAATGATTTAGGAAAGCTATGAAAAATATGATATGCGCATATATCAAATGTCAAAGAAATAAAGAAAATGCCGTAAACTTTTCGACGTTACCCTGAGAGACAGCAACCATTCAGTGATATTTTTAAAAGGCTAGAAAATAATCTGAAGAATTATGGAAGCTTTAGCAAACCGATACCTGTTGAATATACAAAGTAAAATAAAGAAAACAAAATAATAAACGTTCATGGGTGCGTTGAATGTGAATTTCGCTTACTGTTACCAATTACCTGGAATAATTTTATACAATTTTATAAAAATTGCAGACTTATCATAACAATTAAAATCAAATTCATTTTCACCAAGGAAATTCCAAGTCTGTACCAACAATAGAAAAAACAGTTGGGTTCAAAAGATATTGGAAAAAAATCATTTTTTCCCATATAAAGTAAACTTGGCACAATATTTGCACCCCGGACATGGTGAGAGAAGAATTGATGTTTACCGTTGGTTTTTACATAAATGTATCGAAATTTCCAATTTTTATAAAAAGAAAATTGTATGCTCCGAAGAGGCAAGAATTACAAATGATAGAATTATGAACTGCCAGAGTTAAAGATACTGGGTCAACACCAACCCGTATTCATCGAGACCAGTTGTCAGGTTGCGATGACGCACCCTGTATGTAGGATGTTATAATGACATGTATTACGTGTTTTGAGCACGAGTGTATTGAGTTTGAACGAAAAAAAAATTTTTTTGTGTGTATGCATAATGTATGTGGGTGTATGATACGCCACTGGAAATGTAGGAGAAATATAATTCAGTATGTAGATACGTGTATTTGAATGTTATAGAGACTTTAGTGTTGGAATAATTAGATTCTGATGAATGTAAATGTGAAGAGAAATTTGTTGATGGGACGATAATGCTTGCCACTGTATCGCTACTGTTTTGCCACTATATGGAATGGAATGTTTGAAGATAAATGAGTAATCTTTGCCAGAAGATGTGAAGAATAAGTGTAGAATGTTTTAGAAAATATGTAGAGAAAGATTGGGTGTGTTTAAGTGTTAATTTCCGAAGGTTTTTGTAATGTTGTGCAATTTGTTTTGAGAATATATGTATGTATATGGGATTTGAGACCTTAGACGGTGCTGATTTTTGCAAATGTTGCGGAAGCAGATCGAGCGCAGGTTGGAGATAACTGTTAAAAGTTGTATAATGGTCCAGAGTGGCTACTGAATGAATGTGGTGACGAAAAATGATTTCTTCATGAAGTAATTGTAAAATTTGTAAGTAAGAACAAATATGGCGATGTATTGTAATTACACGCGTGCTTGTATAGATGGTAGCATCTATTGGAACTATGGAATTTTGAATGAATACTATTGGAGAATATAACGCGGAAGGAAGACATGTTTAAAGATGGATGACTGAAGTTATAAATAGGAAAGTCAGGGATTGACGGGTCAGTTAAGCTTTTTCGGTTTTGGCTGTTGCTTGTGGTGAAGGTTGGCGGAAGACGCGCGCGAAGGTTGTGTGATAGAATGGGATGATGTTGGAGTTATGTTTGTGAATAATAGTGAGGCAGTAATTGTTTAAACAACTGCGTAACCCGAACCGGGGATGAATCGTAAAAGACATTCATAAACAAAACAATAATTAAATTGAAGTTGAAGATAAAATTAGTTTGTTTATTTTCAAGAAAATAATAAGTGCGTAAGCAGATTTGAATAAAGATAACAGTGTAACGTTAGTAGCGTCAAGGTTAGCGCGTGTTCTTGTACCGATATTCAGTTAAAAGTATTTATGGGACCACCTGTTAAGTGAACGAAGTGTTCGTTGTATATTAAGCCAATGTTTAAGTAACGTTATATGACATTGAAAGTTTATTTGTATAAGGGACTAGATTGGTGTAAAGGTTGCTAGAAATTTTAAGAGGCAACCAAATGTTTACCGTTATTACATGTTTGTGGGAGTAATAACCTCGCATAGTGAACTATTCGCGAGGAATAAGTTTTGTTGAGCCTTTGTAATGTGGCTTCATGCAATTTAAGGATTACAAATGGACTACAAATAATTGATTTACGGAAGAAAGAAGAGAGAAAAGCGTAGGATTAATGGACAATTTTAAGTAAGAAATTAGATTTAAGAATTTTTAAGAACTCATTTAAGCCCGATTATCTTTTGTCCAGTTTATTTGCGTATTGTTTAAATTATTAAGTAGTTTTGAAAGGAAGAGATAATCGTTCTTGAGTCTTATTGTATGGTTTGTTTTAGTAGTAAGAATACAAAGTGGTATTTGGTAGTTTAACTTTCAACCACGCTGATGTAAATTTATGTAGATATTTGTGTTTTTGTTTTATTTTGTACAGGACAATATATGTATTTACCGTTGATTGTTATTCTGTTGTTTATTTAGCCAGGTATGAGACACAGTTGTAACATTTACTTAATTGGTGATCTAGTTTTGACAATTTTAAAAGTAAGCTTTGCATATTTTTGGATTTTTAAGATTAATGAACAACCTGAAAGGTTATATTTGCCAGGTTGATTGCAAAATTTTTATGTTTGTTTCATTAGCGCAATGCACAATTAACGGGTCAGCTGTTGTCTTAAAAATGTCATTAAGTATAATTAAAGACAAGAGTTTTGAGAAATTATATAGGTACGGATGTCTATTACGATTCAGAGAGATTATTTTGAAGTAACATTTATTAAGCCGAAGACATTGATCTTTTATTTAGGATTTTCCAAAATTAATTACCGATCATTGAACGAAGAATAGTTTATTCATTAATAAGTAGAAAATATAACTGTTGGTTAAGTGAATGAATTTGAATGAACAATTTTATTTTGGAAGTTTTGGTATACAAGGTGTATTCAAAGAGTTTTTAATAACCTGGGTAGTACTAAATATATTGGAGTTTGAGTTGAATTGTTTGGGACGAGTGTTTGTTTTAGAACCTTCGTATAGGAGTTTACCGAGTAAGCACAATCCTACTTTCCACAATCAGGTAGGGTTAATTAACATCCAGCTTAAGACAATTATTTTAGCAAAGTTTCGATTGTGGTGGCGCCTAGAGACATATTTTTCCCGGACTGAGCTGTTTGAATATAGGTGTAAGGTGTTTGAGCGTATTAATCATTCATTTTACTTATTATTTCGACCACGCCCATCTCCCTGTTAGCTGGCTTGGCAACCCGCTTACATTAGTAAGCATGCACGACGCCTAGTGCGGTTTGGACGTGTAACACAGTTTGCAGACAGGGTCGATTTGGTTATAACATCAGTTGTTTTTCTTTTTGTCTATACAATTTGTGAAGAGAACCTGAATACTGAAAGATACCTAAATATTCTGGAAACTGACCTTTTACATTTTCTTGATGACGAACATTTGGAAGAACGAACTAATATATATTTCCAGCAAGATGATGCTCCAAGCCATAACGCCGTAAGAGTCAGGGAATATGGTCCTGTCAGATGGCTGCCGCGTTAACCTGACCCGACACATCCAACTTTTTTTATGGGATCATCTAGAATCAGAGATCTATGAACGAACCAATGAAACACAGAAACAGCTTCTTGAAGCAATTCATGCAGCATTTTAGAAAAATAAAACCCGTTAATATTATTAATGCTTTAGGATCGGTCAGAAATCGTTGCCAAAAATGTGCTGATCGCAATGGAAGGCCATTTGGGTACCTTCGTCGATAAATGTACCACGTTTTACTTCATTTTCTTATATTTACTAATGATTTAATATAAAAATTAAAATTGTTGACTTATTTAAACAATAAAAGGTAATTGCGAATTTTGGGCAGCCTAACATTCTACTAAGCAAACTAAGAGACTTTCATAGAAAACATTATCTTCTATTACTAGTAATAAAACATACAGCGAATAAATTTAAAATCGACAATTTTTCGTTTTCCCCAAGTATCTTCTAACCAGTCAATATTTTTAAGTTCCGCTTTTACCATATTTAGTTTCTCCCAAATCCATCTCACGATATCTACATCAGTTTTCTTATAAGTTCAATAATTACCGAGGTAACCAGTAAAAGTGTCGAAAATGGGTAATCCTGTTCTTGAGCACAACCACCAATACGCATGCACGCATTCAAAGACGCACATACGCACACACGCATACTCCCACACACGCACACACGCACACACGGACGCACACACGGACACACGCACACACGCACACACGCACACACGCACACACGCACACACGCACACACTCACACACACACACACGCACATACGCACACACGCACACACGCACACACGCATACACGCACACACTACACACGCACACACGCAACACGCACACACGCACACACGCACACACGACACAAACGCACACACACGCACACGCACAACACGCACACACGCACACAACACGCACACACACGCACACACGCACACACACGCACACACGCACGACACAGCACACACACACACGACACACACAGCACACACGCACACGCACACACCACACACACATGCACACGCACACCACACGCACACATACAACCACACCACCAACGCACACACAGCAACAGCACACACGCACACAGCAAACACGCACACACGCACACACACACGCACACGCACACACAGCACACGCACATACGCACACACGCACACACGCACACTACGCAAACGACACACTACACAACGCAACACGCAACGCACACAACGCACACACGACACGCACACTACACACACACACGCACACACACAGCACATACACGCCACACGCACACACACACAACACACGCACACACGACATACACACACACACACAGCACACGCACACACACAAACACAGTACACACGACACACACGACACACACACAGCACACACACACGCACACTACACACACACACACGACACACGCACACGCACACACGCACACACACACACGCACACACCACACGCACACACGCACACACACACACACACAGCACAGCACGCACGACACACACACGCACACACACGCACAACGACACGCACAGCACACACGCACCACACGCACACACGCACACACACACGACACACGCACACACACGCACACACACACACAGCAGCACACAACACCACACGACACACACACACACACACGCACACGCACGCACACACGCACACACGCACACACGCACACACGCACACACGCACACACGCACACTCGCACAGATGCACCAACTCACATACGCAACACGCACATATTCACACTCTCGATCACGCACACGTGCACTCCCATACTTTCGCGCGCATACACGCATATAGATACACGCAAATCTTTATCAATACTGCAACATAGAACTGTAGTAGTAAACAATATGGTGTCGGTGTACATCCATAGACATTACTTTTCTTCCTGATTTTGCATGTTTCGTGTTTACTCTGCTCTTATTTTATTAATTTTGAGAGCAAAGCTAGAACATATACAGTCCGTTTTATACTAGGGCATAAATTTTCTACATGTAAGTTTTGATTTCATTTAGGTGGAATTTTATTTACACGCTTTACTTACCCAAATAAGTACACTGTCAAGAGTGGTGTGAAAGCATAGTGAAAGAGATTTTTAGAGCTTTGATAAGCGTAACAAATAACTGATGAATAATTAATGTCATTAAACGGATTATCGTGTGAGTATATATCTCGGCGTGCCAGAGTTACAGCACATGAAAGCAACTTAATACGAATCTTAAACGTTTACTGTTAATAGCAAGTGCACTAGTAACGATACAATTGCAAAACATAAGCAAACAGACACTCACATACAAGTCACACTTGTTTGAATTCGCAGCATCCCCGATTATTAAGTTGTGCTTGTGAAGGCCTCGAATCAAGTGGCCTGAGATCATGCACTTATTAATTACAGGACGGTTCGGCATATATACAAGCAATCGCATATTATTAACTTCCTTTATGTTTTGTCACACGTAACTTAATCATAATCAATCGAATATCACTCAAATCGGAACCTTATTGCTAAAATGTGAATTAAGAAATACTTTATTGTTCCGAACGTAATTCGTACACTCATCCCTTTGGTGTGCTATGATAGGAATTCTCAACTGTAACAATGCTTGTTTTGAATTTATTTTGGAAGGTATGCAAAAAAAGCTATTTACAAGCTGTAATCGCATAATTCCTAGCCATTAATTCCACAAGCTAGAATCGGACAATATAAAACGCAAAAGTGCAACTAGATCTTAAAATTGTAATTGCAAGGTACATTTCTACTAGACCCTAAAACCTAAGTACATTTAGTGTACGTTAACATATCTGCAATGCTTTCACCTCGGTTACAAGAAGCTTAAGCGGAGATGTAACTTCTTGTTACGAGAATCGCTTTCTCCCACTATTGTGAGCCCCTTGGTAAGGTATAAAAGTTTAATACCTCAACTTATTAGACAATCAAAAATTCGCAGCCTAGATACGAATTTTATCCACCCCTCTTAGCCTATATTCCTTATCAAGTGCTCATCAGAAAAGTTGCTCAACTTATCTAAAGATGATTACAAACTATTACTCAAATTTGTCAACCAAATAACAGAACTCCACATTATAAAAAAGATTCTTATTGAATTTTGTGATTAAGCTTAGGAGGGTGTTACTTCTATACTTAAACTGGTTTGTGGATCATGAACGACTAACATTAAAATAATAGTATGTCGTAATAATTGAGCTTAAGTGAAATTCCAACGAAACAGTAAATTTAAGAGATAATATTCACTACTGACGTTCTTTTTAACGTTAGAACTTAGAAGTGCGTGTAATTTACTTCAACCTGCCCAGTCTTAACCAGAATCGACCAAATGATGAATTCGTTTAAATACCAAACATTACCGTTCCTTAGAAAACTATGTCACTGATAAATTCTAGTAGTTACATACTTGTACTAAAAGTGCAGACTTTATCTTATGTATGGGCGATTCGATCTCACCTATTTTAGTGGTTATTTGGTACGATAATAAACACACAAATAGAATGATTTTTTCAAAATTCGAGATCATTGATGTATACTTTAAAAAACATTAAAAGGTAATAAAAAGTAAACATCAAACCTCACATAGCATATTTAGAATCTTTACTGTTCTATAACGATTTTTTTTTCAATTATTTACTGAATAAATAACGTCATTTAAGTTTTTATATACAGAACAACAAACGGTATCAAAATATACCAGACGTTAAATCTATTGAATTTAATGCATATAAAATAGGTATAAAAAAAAAGGGTAGAAAGGGATTTTATGGAAGGTAAATGCCAATTCAGCAGCTTTAGCTCCGGTTGCTTTAAATTTCACCCCAGATTTGCTTTCAAACTTTTACGATATTTAAAATCCACACCTTCAACTATATCCACGTTCAAGAGCTTTTGAAATTTGTGTATCACAATTATAGTGAATTGAAATTATTTAGACCCTTGTCTTAAATCTTCACGCTTCTGTATGTAACTAACAATAACCATAGCTTTAAATCAATTATATGTCAAGCGGAAATAGGTCAATACTCGTCAATTTTAGATGAATGGTAGGTAATTTCAAAGTCATAGTTCTAAATGTCTATTTTCAAATTTGTTTTGACCTTTTGTTTACACAACAATGTTTAATTACAAGAGAGAATTGATTATATTGTGTTGTGTAAACAAGTATCGTTTTATTACTTTTATACTCTCTGAAGAGTTTAAGCAAAGAACAATCAATTTATTGCTCTTTGGTTTAAGTGAAGTTAATACTATCAATAAACTTGGGTTTTCGTTTAAACAGCCGGTAATTGATTAGAACAGTTTTAGTCTCTGCATTAATTTGAAACACCAAAACCACAGCTAACAATTACAAACATTGATAATCCATTATCATACAGAGCACTAATAGGGATCAGTAGCTTTTAATCGAAACAACAATTTACTTTGAATGTAAATGTATTTAGTAGATACCAACAAGCGAAATGGATTCAGTATCGATGATTCGTTTCAATGTAACGAAAGAATGTACAGGGTGGTATACCCAAGATGATCCTTTACCTTATCTCGAAACCTGTGGCAGTTACAGAAACAAGTTAAATACAAAAGTTAAATGGGAAATAATGAATTTCTTGTCTTTGTAATTTCTATCTATACAGGGTGTTCAGTTTTGCTTGGATTGAAACCAAGTTTTTATTTTAAATGTAATGCCATATACAGCGTGCCCAAGATAAAATTGAACAGCATGGGGATCTTGAAAGCGGTCAGAGATACGAAGGCGGTTAAATTTTCCGAAATTTAAAACAAAATGCGATTTTTTGGGTTTTTCTTTTTTCATAATTCCCTCATTTGTTACTTTTTTAATTCTATTAGATGGCGGTTTCAAATTTTTTAATCGACGTTTCGTCTCCGAGAAACCATCATCAACTTTATTTTTTTATATCGCCGTAACCAACGAAACACCATGCATTCGATAGTATTACGAATTTAACCATGGTTTTAAAGCTCAAAAATTTGGCTTTTCATTTTTACATTTTTCATATGATATCAGTTAATATTAGAAGGCTTTAGTAAAATAATGCTTGTGTAACATTTTGTTAAAAGCTGTTTAATTTAGTTTTATTGCGTTGAGATCGTTGTTGTTATTTGAATTGTACGTATTTTAAGTTGTTTTTATTACCATTACTTCGTGGGTTGCATTTTTGGTTTTGTGGAGTTAATTTATAATATTATAATTAATCAATAAGTGTATCTATGGAAAGACGAAATTTTACTTGTCCCACAGAAATTGTGTAGTTACTGAGCTGATGTATTTGGATAAATATCCTGAACGAAGGCAACCTGGTATATCCATTTTTAGACGTTTGGAATCTAATTTAAAACAATTTGGTTCATTTACAAACCCTGTTATACCCCGTTAAAAACAATCTGATGACCAAAAAGCTAATATCGTTTTACAAGCCGTTGTTGAAAACCCTGAAATATCCACAAGACAAATTGAATATCGTACTGATATAGCTAATTGTACAACACAATTCATTTTAAATAAAAATAAGTTTCATTCATATAAATTTCGAGCTTGTCAGGATCTTAGACCAGCTGACCAGGAGCGGCGAGCAGGTTTTTGCGAATGGTATACCAGAAAATTGTTACACATCCAATCCGCACTAGGCGTAACGAATGCTTACATTAGTAAGCGGGTTGCCAAGCGAGCTACAGTGGAAATGGGCGGAGTCGAGGTAAGGCGCAAAATGATTGAATAAAAAGCTCAAACACCTTACACTTACCATACAGCTTAGTCCGGGAAAGATGTCTCTTAGCGCCACCACAATCTTAAATTTTGCTAGAATAAATCATCTTAGGTGAGATGGTAAATTAATACTATCTGACTGCGGAAGACAGGATTGCAGCCTACTCAATAAATTCACACGCTAAGTCAAACACACTTCCAAACAAACCAACTCAAAATTTCTGAAAATTTAGTGATACACGGGTTATTATAACTTACTGAATACATCCTGTATAAATAGAAACTCCAATTCATAAAAATACGTTCACTTACGTAGTTTTTAAAATGTCCCACGTATATATATATATATATATATATATATATATATATATATATATATATATATATATAAATTTGCATTTCTAACTGTTATAAAACTTTGAATTAAATAAACGTTCCCAATTTAGAAAATTCTAAACACAGTAAACGACATCGGTTTAATAATGAATTGTTAGCTAAAAGAAAAACTGTTCATCAATTGCTGAATAATTCGAAGTTAGAATGATTAGTGCTTGTATCATCAATAAGATTGTTATAATTTATTAATACTTTAACTTTAAAATCGTAATTGGACATTCAGTAATATGTTTAAACTTTAATACTTCAAAATAGTAATATAGTAATGTAGGCTTTGTCAGTAGTGTTCTGATTTAATATTTCAAAGCTAAAATGAAATTTTGGGATTGATCTGGCTCATTAGGCAATTTCCAATAGATCCTTAAATTCGAAAATATGCAACAATAGCAGAAAAAAAAATGTGTACTTAAAAGATAATCGTTCTTATTTTGGTTCAATAAAAATTCTTAATTCTAGTCCTTACTTATAACCTTCATAAATCCTTTTTCGATGTTATAATTGTAGTCCATGTGATCTCCTTCAGGTAATCCTTTTAAAAACTCTTAGATGCACTAAGCACAAAAACAAGAAGTAACCGTATTTGTTCCACGGACTCGGTTAACGCCACTTCGTCCTATATTGTGATGTTTGTCCTTCAAAACGTTTACCACAATAAAATAATGGTTATTTCAATATATATATATATATATATATATATATATATATATATATATACCCATTAATATTCTTGTCTGCCTTGGTATTGCTAATGATTACAAACATTCAATCTCGACCATGATCACTAATATTTAAAATAAATTTCCCAAACTTTTATTTCGTTAGCATAAATGGTTACGTTCGGGTCTCCTTATAATAAACTTAGGTCACAATTCTCACAATCTACCACTAATAACAAAATATTCGTTGTATTGACTTCTAATCTGCCTAAGCACTTTTTATTTCTTGAAGAAAACCACAAATGTTTTCCTTCAACTCACAATGTATTACATTAGTTATTTGGGAAAGTCTATACGATTTATCCCCTTAAGGGCTAATGCAGCGGCTAAACAGGCCCTGCTAAACTATCAATTTCACAAAGCAACTCTAACAGCTAACTATTCTAATGGTTATAGTGCGCGCAACCCGTCCTCAGAAACCTTTAACCAACTCACTAACCAAAACCCACCCTCTCAATTTTGGATGTTCGCTTATATAGCCTCTGTTCGCCATATTGCCAGCGGGTCACAATAAATTCGCGCTAATCTTAAAATTCACCTATCACAACTGAGCATTTCACTGCGTCTCTACTCTCGCGTCACAATGTCCAACATGGACAATCACGCTACCCTTGTACAACACTCGTCGCCAGCTTTATTTAACGTGAAAATTCATAAAATCTCCTCGAATAACTCGTCTACCTTCACCATATTCATTCGTGACCCTACATTTATTTGCTATCATTGCACAACATTACAAAAGTTTCTAGAAACAAAAATATGTATACGTATTCCTTACCGTTCGTTAACAAAACATCAACATATCACAATCCGCCCAAACACACGTCTACAGCCACTTTTTTTAGTACAAATTCCTCCACATACAGTAGCAAAAGACCAGTAGTCCTACCAGTGTCGTATCAACAGAAGTTCACTTAAAACATCATTCCTCAACCAAATTTAACGCTTTCAACGCGAAAATCTTTCTATAACATTCAGATATTGCTTTATTCAATAACTAAAGCTTCATTAAACATTCAGTGGCGTATCCTTTACACCACTTACATTACGCATACAAAAAGAAATCTTTGCATGTAAACTCGCTTCGGCTCCACTCAAAACACGTTACATACGTTATCAAAATCCTACACATACACGGTGCGTCAAAATAACCTTACAAAATGTGAAGAAGATCTAAATTTTCCTTTTACAATAATTTGTTCTGTTGAAAGCATGTTAACCAAAACTGGAATTTTAAACCTACGTAACAAACATTATTGTGCAAAACAAAATCCTTATTTAAAAAAAGAATCAAGACAACTATCAGCAGCTGATTTTGGTGATAGTTGTTGCATGAAAGGGAGGCTTCTGGAAATATACCAAATGTGAAGTAGAATAAGTTAGGAACAATATGCTAACAAAACCATTAATAATAACAGAACATAACTAATTTCATTTTCATAACAAATTTTCAGCATAGCCGCCTTCCATTAATATGCATGTCGTATATACAGTTTGAAGTCTACTAATAGCGTTTTTTGCGGCGTTTGACCCATTGACGTATTCTTCTTTTCAATTCGTCTACGTTATCACATCTTCCTTGGTAAACTCGCTCCTTTACATAACCCCTCAAAAATTATCACAAAGTGTTAGGTCTGGCCTTCGAGAAGGCCAGAGTATAGTTCCGTTTTCCCAATCCAAGTATCACAATTATTATTTAATTATTGGACGATTGGGGCCACAGTATAGTAAGGCACTTCATCCTGCTAGTATACGATATTGTCTCTTATGTGGTTTGGTAATCTATCGATTAAGGGTTGTGTTTCATTCACCAATAAATCGTAAAATCTTTGTCCATAAAGAGTTCTGTTTCAAAAACTGAAGCTACTTTAAAAACCTGCTACTGATAGTTGTTGCATACGAGTAAATTTATAAGGATCGTAACTATTAATTGCTAATGTTCTCTGGGTACTTGTTCCACTAATATTTGGGATATCTCTACAAGCATCTCTTTGAGAATTTTTGTCATTTTCGGGGAAGTGTAGAAGAACATCCACTTCGTTATTGTCGTTCAGCACTGATTTCGTACAGTTTCTTTCCTTATTAATAACTACATCACTCTGGAGATCCCTTTGAATTCTGAAAAATATTGTCTTAGTCGGTACTCAATTTTGGGGATACAATACTCGGTACTCCTTAATTAATACTAAAAATAGGGATTTATTATTTCTGATGTAACATTCTTATAAATTCAATCGTTCGTTCATTTACACTGCATTCCATCATGACATATATACATTAAATAATAGCCATAGGGTGTTCTATTTAAAATAAATAACATATTCATCTTTGAAAATTGACATTTTTGGCATATTATTTACAACACCCTGTAGATTAAAAAGAAATAAATCACTCAAAAACTATAGGCAATGTTGATATACATATATTAATAAAAATATTCCCAATTCAGTACAGAATACGAGTATGCTATAATATATAGGGTATTGCATTTAAAATAAAAAAAGCTGGTTTCAATCCAAGAAAAACTGAACACCCTGTATATACAAAAAATGCATTACTTCCAATTTAACTTTTGTATTTCACTTTTTCTGTAACTGCCACAGTCTTCGAAATAAGGTACAGGATGATCTTGGGTGGACCATCCTGTACAATATACACTATAAAAGAACACAAGTAAGGTATGGCGACACTTTTATGACACAGAGTTAATTTGAGATTCGAGACGGATTTTAGGAATTATTATCAAATTTAGATCAGATTGGTCTCATTTCTGTATAAATTTATTTCAAATTTATTTCTCGCAAACAATCAAATGGTTAAACGGAAATACAGTACTTACATTATTTTTTAATGGATATCAGTTGTGATACCTGAACGATATATATTAAACCTTGCAAATGTTTGATATCCTTAACACCTAATCTTAATATTGCCTAATACAGGAGGTTTGCAAATAAAAACACTTAAATTTAAACGATATGGAGGTAGATAGGCAAATAAAATGTGTGTTTGCATTCCATAATATTTCAGAACGATTTTGATTATTACACCACTATATACTTTTCAAATACAAATGCTTTACAAATAATCTTATACAACGCATTTACTCCCACCTTCTGTTTGTGTGTCAGACTTGAGTATGCAAGGATTCCTATGTGTGTCACTGAAAATCGACAAGTGGCACAGTATGCGATTAGAAAACACGTTCGGTATAGAGATCAAATCATAGGTCTCGGCGCACGAGACATCACTCGGCTTTCGCACTTTTCCACAAATGTGTACGCAGTGTTTAACGTAACGTGCACAATTATAGATTAAAAAAACTGGATTATAGATAATTTATAACGAAAGTATTAAATAACGTAACCTTGCTTTTATCAGTTACGAAACACATTTAAAAAAACCTTATTTGTCCCATTATTGTTTGTTCTTTTTGTCCTGCAGCCTACTTATTTTCAGATTACGCATTATCGGTAGGTATACATCATTTTGTTATTTCATAAAACGTTTACTTTTTAGTTTCCAAAAAGAACAAGATTTGCTAGGCTTAAAATTAGGTTTCATGATTAGTGTAATTGCTCATTCGATATAGTTGGTTGTCGTAAAAGGTGAAGGGCATCGAGCTTACATGAAACCTTACAAGGGCGTTATAAGCACGTGCTCATATAAATTATCCTGCAAGCTCTTGTGACAACGTTATATGAGCGCCTTCTGGCTTTACTTTCAAGTACCGCTAAATACTCACTACGATAAAATTAGGGAACGGCGTATAGACACCAGTTTATACTCCACGTAACGATCGCAAACGAGCAATTAAAAAATTCATAGAAGTTTATTGCAGACACATTACTATTGTTGAGGATAAATTAATTTTAATATCGTATGTCGTTATTAAAAAAAAATGTTTATTTTATTACTCATCTTTAAACATTTGTTTGAATTCAGTTACAGAGGGCACAATATTTACCTTTAAACTGCACACACACGTCCAACATTTGCGCACGTTGATGCACATATAGACAAGAACGATTTCTCCTTAGGCTGGACACACAGTCGAACAATATCTTAAGATAAGTACGCGCGTTCATGGAATACGAAGATGAACAATGGTGTGTGGGTAGAAAAGGTATAAATGTTTAAATCATGTTCGCGTCTGCATGAATGAACGCACATGGGGATACAATACACCAGGTGTGCAAATAAGCGAGGTAAGTGGCTGTATCTCAGGACCTGTCAATCTGACAACAATGGGAAATATTTTTTATTATGAATGTGGCCATGAGAAAATGCTGGAAATTATTTTGAAGTCCTGTATTTCACCGCCAGGAGGCGCGATTAAAAATTAAAAATAAAATTCCAAATTTCTCCCAAAACTCCTATATAAGTATATACCTTTGCTTACATCGTTAGAAAGTCTAGACAATTCTACAAATTTTGTTTTAAGGTTCATTGGCGTACTGACCATAATAAGACTGGAGGAAGCTATTGGAAGTGTAATAATTAAAATTGCTGTCAATTCTAAACGACTTACTCAATTTTAGTAAAATAAAGCGTGTTTGGAAGACAAATGTGGGTATTTTTAATTCCGGATCCCACTGTTACATAATAGTTCCTAATAAGAGTGCTAGAGGACATAATTTGTTATATCAGCTTTTTCCGTTTCACGCGAAAAATTTAAATCACACGGTGTATTTTTGTCATCGCATTCTTTTAATGGACACACAGTTTACTATATGGGCGTTACTTTTTATTTTTAGATCACACCCCCTACCATATAGTTTTGCACCAGGCCCTAAACGAAGATGATTTTGGTCGTAGAATTAATTTTTGTCAGTGGATGTTAGCACTGATTCGTGTAAACAGGAATTTATCACAAATTATATGGACCGACGAGGCTACTTTTAATGGTGATGGTAGTGTAAACATACATAATATGCGTTATTGGCATTAGGTAAAGGGTTCAAAGTTGCACATTTTAAGGAGCTCTGAATATTTCAAAAATAGTGTAACGTAGAAAATAATGGGACATTTATCGTAATGTGTCGGACATATTTCAAATAGGTAAGAACTTAAATCACTTTTTCGTGCGCACATCAAGTATGTATCTGGTTTTAGGCTTCTCGGCGTGGATTTCTCAAAATAGTTCCAATATCCATCGTTGCATGCCCGATTGTAGCATCAAAGTAATCCGTTGAAAATTAGAAGTAAAGGTTAGAGGTGTACCATTTTACACACGGCGTATAATTTAGGATCTTTGGAAAACTGCCGTTATTTACTCGATACAGGGAACGAGGATCGGGATTATGATAAAACTATTAATGATGACCGGTTTAAAAACTGGGTCATTAAACAGCTGTTTTTTGCGCTATCCAAACTACCCAAAAATTGAGGCCAAAATTACAAAAAAACAACTGTGGAACAAAATTCAACCTGCATATTTCTTCACTGCTATTTATTTTGAAAGAGTGAATACATGGGAGGGCATTCTTATTCATTTCTATGTAGATTTGGTTAATAAAACATCTCATTGTATTAGATACGACACGATGTTGTCATTTATGACCAACTGAAATTTAGTTTCTCCAACGATTTTTGTCCAAAACTTCGTTGCAACTCTGCATTAGTTTCACACGTTGAACATATAACCTACAATTTTCAAGGCAAGATACGGTACTTTCCGTTCTTTTGACAATGCTATATATATATATATATATATATATATATATATATATATATATATATATATATATAATACTTCTAACAATAATAAATTTATCCATGATTGCACTATATTTAAAACAGTACACTTACGTTACATCCAAAGTACCTGATTATCGCTGGAAGACATAAGAGCATTGCTGACATCTATGACCATATACGTGAAGGCTGCTAGATCATTGGGATAGTACCCGAAATTTGCAAGATCAAATAAGTAGTGGTTTCAACAATAAAGGTCAGATCTTTTTTTTTCTTATCACCTGGTTACACGATTGTGTTCACAAATTTCAAATATATCTAGGAGGTTCTTAGTGAATTTCTACAACGAAAATAAATGGACTGATAATATTAATTTTGTAATCAAATAATTGACAATTGTTACCTCTTAATTAAATTTATGTATTTAAGGTGCTTCCAGCAGTTCACTTTCACAAAATCCTTTTTTTTTCTAAAACGGTATATATATATATATATATATATATATATATATATATATATATATATATATATATATATATATTATATATATTCACTAATTCAGTTTTGAATATTTTTGCAATCAAGCACAAGTAAACTTCGATTAAATCATTAAAAGTGACTTGATAGACCGCACCCAAACAGGTTAGCTTCCATTTTGACTTAATTAATTCTAGCTTCTGTGGCTACATTCACCCAACGATTTAACTCCTGTTTTGATTGCAATATACCGGGTGTAACGATTATCTGTATTACGTAAACTACTGCAAATGGTAAACATTTAATTTCATATGAATTTGTAATTTTGTCTCGTAATCTTTATGTGTTATGTACATTACTTTTCTTGTGGACAAGGTTGTTCGGGCCAGTTTATTTCCTATCAATTTCTTAATTACTTTGTTTGTTACGGTAGTTATTTACTGTGGACCGAACAAGCTTTCCAATTTACTGTATACTGCGTGAAGCGTAAGGCAAGCAAGTTCAATAATTAAATATTTTCGTCTTGTTATTTTTTTATCTTACTAAACATCCCAATGGGATGATGTGTTAAATTAGCCAATTCGGAATACCAACAGTAAGATCTTACAGCGGCGCGAAGAGGGCATATAATAATTTTACTTTTTTTTCTAATTGAAATTTAAATTATAATTGCCGTGGGCACAAGCTGAGGCTCACTGCTTGCCATCGTGGGCTTTGGTAGAATGTTAATTTAATATTTTTTTTATTCTTTTGTCAGGATATCGACAATAAAAATTACTTTATCGGGGGAATTTTTAACTCATTTCTACTTCTTCCTTCATTTTTATTTCTTTTTTTTTTTGGTAAATCCTGTTTCAGGCTTTTCGGGGTTTACTCTCCTCTCAACACTTGTTGAGTATTTCCTGATTAAATCCTGTGGCGCCTACTCATATCCGGTTCCTATCTCACCACATTACTATCACTTTAAGTTATACCTCCAGAACAACCACGCATCCGAGTGCTCTGCGGTTTTCCGACCGTACGCCTGAGCTTAGTTCAAGCCCATTCCTTTTTTTTTGCCATATGATGGTTAGACACGTGGCATAATTTTGGCGACCAACGTTTCGGACAGAGTTGTAGCTTATCGTAAAAGCATTGTTCTTTCTACTTAACTTAAATATTTTTTGTTTTCTCTTTAGCTTATTGTATAAAATTGGCACTAACACGCCAATGGGTTATAATATCTAATCTATTACTTTACTGCATTTCTGAATTATTTTTTTTCTTCTCCCTACTTTTACAAACATGTCTGTCATACTTCGTTTTGATGTAAATCGTCTTATGAAGGCTGAATTGATGTATGAATTACTGTCTAAGGGTTTTGACTGTAAGGTTAACGTCGTAAATCGGTGCGCAGCGCGAGATTACTTGATGCAAATCTCTTACGATTACTTCACATGAGATTCCGTTCGCGGAAGACGAAACTGCTTTAAAAGCTGCTATTCGGGATTTACATACCGGCATCGACTCTTTTACTGGTGACTGCACTTCTTCTTTTCTTCGTCTGAGTACATTAGTACTTTATGCTCAAAGGCGATGCGAACTTATGGTAACGGATTCAGAAACGGAAATCACTCAGAAAAATCAATTTCTAGTCAAAATTACAAAATTACCGGTCTGAACAAAAAATTAAAAAGGGTAAACGTATTACATTCTCTGATACAGTTTCTTCACCAATAGCTGGACCTTCTGCAAATTCTACGGTTCATGGCGAATCTGAACCGATGGACGTCGAACCATCATTTATCTCTTCGGATGACGATGTTGATGTGCCTCCGGGTACCTCATATCCTACTTTTACTCCTTCCTTAAGTCACTTTTCGATTACTAAATTGGGTTTGTCTTTCTCTGGCGACAGTACTGCCTCTCTATTTGATTTTTCGACGCATGTAGAAGAATTAAATGCTTCTCGTGGGTTAACTCACACATTTTTATTCTCGGTTATCCCTGAACTATTAAAGGGGAAAGCCTTCTTAATCCTCTTGGAAAGATGTAGTCGCGCTACTTAAAACCGAATTTCTACCGTTAGACTGTGATGAACGGTTACTGGACGAGATTAAGTCTAGAACTATGGGTGCCTCAGAAACCATAAGTGTCTATGTCGCTGTCATGCAAGGTCTTTTCCAACGACTCTCTGTTCCACTTCCTGATCAAAAACAGTTATACTATGTACCCCGTACTCTAACACCCTTCTATCAAAATGCTTTAGCGTTAACCGAAGTGTCTACACTTTCACAATTAATAACTTTAGAGAAAAAGATCGAACAAAATAAATATTCTATGGAATCTTTTAGACCTCCTCCATCAAAGACAACTTCGCAACTTTTAGAACCTAGCTTGGCTTACTTTGATTCACTTTCTGATTCCTTCAAACCTACTACTCCTCCTCAACCACTATCGGGGAAAACCATTAATACTGCTGCCTCTCAACCTTCTAATGTATCCACAACTACTGTTACTCTATTCTGCTGGAATTGCTTCTGGAATACCTGATTCTCGTCGCATCCTCCTGGATTATATTTTTGCTAGTGTTCGAAACGATGAACGACCATACATAAACGTCAACATTTTTGGTTATACTTTTCAGGGTCATTTGGACTTTGGCGCTTCACGCACTATTATTGGAAATTCGTGTTGGTATATACTGCAACGGCTAGGTTTGTCTTTATCCGTGGGTTCGTTTACTGCCCGCACTCTTGCGAATGGTAATATCTGTAATATTCTTGGTCAACTTACTCTACCAGTAACTGTCGAGTCTAAAACAATCATGCTAGAGGTACTCGTGGTGCCTGAAGTACCTCATAAACTAATTTTGGGTATTGATTTTTGGAAGGCGATTAACTGCGTCCCTGATTTTCGACATGGACAGTGGACTACTGGTAACGATACTAGCCTAACAACTATTTCTTCTGACAATTTAAGCTCTTTCTCTGATCTTCCTTTGTCCATTTGACTTGACTACAACATGTGTCTGACAGATAAAGATTTATGTACTGGCCATAGTATGCTTTGCACTTCGGCGACACTTTTGGCGACCGCGGGGAATCATATTACCACATTTAAATACCACGGTGAGTGAAAATTGCCCATGGCATATGTGAAAAATTAAATCTCTATAAATTGACATTGTGAAAAAATGCAGGAGAAACAATACAATGAGGCAAATTCCCATAAAAGGAACAGCTGCAGTCTGTCGTAGCACAGTGTTCTACAAAATGAATCTAATTTCATATTCAACATAACGTAAATATCAATATGTAGGTTTGTATGGCAGTCTTTAAAAAAAAGTTAACTGTGAAGAATTACAAAAATGAAAAAACAACATTGAGTGTTTAAGTACAACTATAAGTCTGTAGTGACCCGCAGTAAGGTTTAGCTCACCGCTTTTGCCCATAAATGACTTATACGTTACCTTACACTTTTAATATTTTAAAAGCTGTGTAGATGGATTAATTATATTTTTAGAACAGTAACCAAAAAATGAGTATTCGTCTTGTTTTTAACACTTTCGTAATACTATTATGAAAACTAAGGCAATCACGATTTTAATAATTGTTATATATGAATCACAAACTTCACTGACTGGCTGATCCACCCATTAACCCACAGTTCAAACTAATTAACTTAGAGACACGAAATTTCAGGTATCAAAGCCTATATGGTGGAGGTGTAAAACGGGAAACGATTTAAAAAGATGATCTCCTTACGAGGGTGAAACAGAGTTGAAGGTGGATACCATTTTCCTAGTTAATTCCATTGTGAGATTAAAATTTGGATAAGCTCCTTATTTAACAAGAGAGGATACCACTGGGCGGGGTTTTTGACATTTGTTGTGAAATTTAAAGTTAAAGGGAACTGGAGGGCAATGGAACGTATCTGCCGTTTTTAACCATACGAGATCTTAATTTCTTTTAGAAACGTGTATCCCACATTTTTTATAATTACAGTAACATTTTTTATTATTTTATAATTTGCAGGGATAAAATACATGGTCGGTTTGGTTAGGAATAACATCCAATATTATCTGATCTACTACGAGTGGAGACTTCATACTCGACAAATAGGCATCTGGGTGCTTATATAATCCAATGCATTTCAATTCTTAAAAACCTTTTTAAAATTACGACTGCAAATGTTCTATAAAAATTTAAGAATTTTTTTAGAATATACCAGGAAATTTTTACAAAATCCTAATTTACAAGTACTCGTGTGGAATCGTAACAAGAATATTTTAAACATAACCATACAAGGCCGGCTTTAGACATTAACGGCGAGAAAACAATGTTTCACATTTAAATTAAAAGGGCGACTTTTAGACACTGTAAATTGGGCAAATGTTTTTGTTTAAGTTGTATTATTGCTCTGCGTTAACAATACCAGGCCAAGTAGTTGACAAATCTGCGGATAACATTAATTGTAAATGTAAGGTTGAAATTAGTAATTAGTAGTTCACGCAAAAAGTTAATTTTAAGAAAGTACGCTGAATTTTAACATTAAAATTGAAATCTTGACAACCACAATGTAAAATGTAGCATTTACGTGGAGCTTATCTCACCTGTAAGTGAGAATGCAAAGTAAGAATTAGTTTAATATTTAATATTGTTTGTTTTTCTGCACTTCAAGCTAAAAAAAAAATAATATTGAAAATCTGATACTAGTTTTTTCTTTAGTATACTAGTTTTGCGAATAATTGAATATTCCCCCAATCCTATACATTTGAGATAATCTTACGAAGGTAGACATATAACTTTAATTTGATTGTGTGGAATTTTCAATAATCTTATATTATTTCAGGCACTTTAATAATTAAACAAACAATTTGATGAATTTGTTTTCTTCACAACCATTCAACCCAAATAAAGTCTCTGGTTTTAACCCGTTTCAGGCGTGAATGATTTGTAAGTATGGTGGGTTAGGTTTGTAGAGCAGCCGTGGCTAAAACCTCGCCTTTTCAAAAATAAAGGCAAGTCTAGAATCTTTTTTTGTAATTTGGCTAAACTGCTTTTAAATGAGAAAACGTTACCTAAAAAAATCAGAATTCTCCAAAATTAACATTTGTTTTGTTTTATTCAATGACTAATAAATGTTCAAATGCAATGTGGGCCTTAACTGTGAAACAACAATCAAATGACAACCATTTTCACTTTATTAAATATATGACATATATAAATCATCTTCAGAAAAATGAGGTTATGTATATTATTTTAACATTGGATGGTTAGATCTAACTTATTTCAACCGGTAGAATACTTATATACAAAAACATAGTGCATCATTTAAGAATTTTGTGGTTATTTCGAGCGAAACCCGAATTATGTATTGTCTAATAGAAAATTTAGTGCGGTACATAAACCCCAAATGTAAAATAAATAGCACCATCTATTAAAAGCTGTAGAGGTGCCTTAGGTGCTTCTCGTTTACACCAGCTATCCAGACCTACAAGTTTGATGGTGACATAAGGCTAAATATATCGCTTTTACAGTAAACCGTTAGAAAAACATTAGTTTGCCTTTTTATTAATATTTAGATTTTTTTTCGGCGGCGTAAAGTTCTCTGTACCCCAACCCAAACTTTAGTAATTCACAAGAAATAAGGAGGAAAGGGAAATATTGGTGTAAAATTATCAGTACCAATCCTGAAAATCATATTTGGCCAGCATATTACTTCCCTACAGTTGCCATAGTGCGTTAGGTTTTATTTATCTCGACCGTAAAATACATTGAGTTCAATAATACGATCGTTAGAATTGTTAACAATTTGATGCCTCAAACATCACAGATTATACGTAAAAGAAAAAAATTCTTAACTAACGTAATCAAGTTTTAAATTTGTTTAATAATTACGGCATTATTTTTTGCATACAGTTTCAAATCAGTTAAATTAAAGTATGTATTGCGTGAACATCAGAATTAGTTCCAAAAAACATAAATTAGAGTGCGCAAAAATTTTATAACTTTGACATATTACAATCAGAATCCTAATAAATTATGTTATCTAATTAAATATAAAAATCAATCTGTTCAAAATTAGTATTCGTATCTTCTTTCTTATTAATCGAATCAAATTTTTCGAACTTATTTATTGTCTTACTTTCATAAAGGAAACGTATCTAAAATATTCCCTAATGAAGGTATTTTCACGTAAGCTGACAGTTGTCGATATATTTGCTAAACAAATTTTTTATGTGTATTTATTACTTCAACAAACATTGTCATAAACAAACCTTATTCAAAAAACGCTGCAAATTTTATCAATACTTACACATCAAAAATTTAAATTATGCTGTCAAAATGACATTTACACTATTTGTTACAGAAAAATTAAGGGGACAAAAATACGCACAATTAGATCAATGTCATTTAATGTATACCAACTTAAATTCCATAAATATGGAATGGAAAAATTTAATACAACAGTATTGCCAAAACCTGGTTACGTCTACGCCTAGACCATTAACATTCCTGACAGGGAAGAATGGAGCTATGATTAAGTGAAGTTGTTAAATTTGTTACAAAATTCTAAAATGTAATTTGTTCAATTTATTTTTGAACTGACATACCGTCAAAATATTTCAACCTCTTTTTGATAAATCGTGTTCACACTAATTTCGAGAATTTTAAAAATCGTTTTTTTGTAATTAACTCGAAAACTATTAACCCTAGAACGACCGGTAGGTTGCAGGTTGGACCATGCCGTGGCAAAAAGTACCACGCGTATATTGTAGTTGTTTCTGCATTTATTAGTAAACTAACAATGTATTCATACCTTTATTAAGAACAAATTAATTCATAATATAAAAAAAAATCCAAAGAAAAAGAAAACTTGAACATCAATAATTACAATATACAAGTACACAAAAACAAAGAAAATTTAATTTTTAGTTTGATCGGTGGTTTCGCATCTTATACAAGTATTTGTTTTTTTGCTATGTGATCCACATACATAATTATCACATAAGGAACATACTATGGAGGTTTTAGATAATCTATTTTTGGGGGT
>JARFJB010000926.1:5000-20000 GCA_036346205.1 Vesta saturnalis | reverse complement strand
CACACAGACACACAGACACACAGACACACAGACACAGAGACAAACAGACACCCAGACACAGACACACAGACACACAGACATACAGACACACAGACACACAGACACACAGACACACAGACACGCAGACACGCAGACAAAGAGACACAGACACACAGACACAGAGACACACGGACACACGGACACACGGACACACGGACACACGGACACACGGACACACGGACACACGGACACACGGACACACGGACACACGGACACACGGACACACGGACACACGGACACACGGACACACGGACACACGGACACACGGACACACGGACACTCGGACACTCGGACACACGGACACACGGACACACGGACACACGGACACACGGACACGACACGGACACACGGACACACGGACACACGGACACACGGACACACGGACACGGACACACGGGCACCTGGCACGCGGGCACGCGGACACGCGGACACGCGGACACGCGGACACGTGGACACTGGACACGCGGACACGCGTACACGCGGACACGCGGGCACACGCACGCACGCACGCACGCACGCACGCACACACGCGCCCACGCGCCCGCGCACACACGCACACACGCACACACGCACACACGCACACACGCACACGCACACAGCACACACGCACGCACGCACGCACGCACACACACGCCCGCACACACGCACGCACGCACTAACACGCACTACGCACGCACGCACGCTCGCATGCACGCACGCGCACGCACGCTCGCACGCACGCACGGGCGCACGCACACGCATGCACGCACACGCACACACGCACACACGCACACACGCACACACCACACTCACATGCACACACGCACACGCACACACGCACACACGCGACACACGCACACGCACACACGCACACACGCACACACGACACACGCACACGCACACGCACACACGCACACACCGCACACACAGCACACACGCACACACGCACACACGCACACACGCACTCACGCACACACGCACACACGCACACACGCACACACGCACACACGCACACACGCAGAAAGGAAAGAAAGCTCCTGATCAGCCGACAACGTAAGAATTAAAACTAACATGTGTATAAGCGTACTAACAATAAAAATGGCCGTAATATCAATGCGGCGTACAGCATATTTTCTTCACAAAAATATATCACTATATTATTAGAAATATAAAGTCTTTAGTTTTACCATGGTTTTAAATAACGGTTCATGTTATAAATTTTAATTGTTTTTAAATCCAAACAATAAATGAAGTTTAAAGCTACAGTTGAGGGGTTAAATGAAACTCAAACTAATTTAAATGTGGGTAATATCCTTGTAATAGTTAATTGTTTACAGAACACATTCGTTAATGATTAAAACGAGAGAATTCAATATAATTTGTGTATTTTATAAAACGTGAACGTAATTAACCACAATACAGTATAAACTCAACGTGGAAACGCAAAGTACACAATTGCCTATATCTCAAAGTTATTACCTATATTGTTTTTGTTAAAATGTGTTTAGTTCTAAATTAATTATGAAAATAAAAGGAAATCCAGCTATTAACGTAGAACTTTATGTGTTTCGCGTTTTCATTATGACCAGATTAAGTTAAAAAACACTCAAGTTTTCTTTTAAATCTTTACGATGGAGTCTAGTTGTTTTTACAAACGATAACATTAAATGTCGATATATTTGTTTACGCTGTTTTAACATTTAGATATGTATGATTTCTTTACTCATAATGCAGCCCACCCATTTCTGTATTGAAAGCATATTAAAACCGAACAAAGAAGTATTGTTAGCTTAGCATTAAGTTTAAAATAGAGAACCGTTACTGAAGATAATAAACACGGCGAAAGTAGGCATGTGAGCACGTCACCAGAATAAATTAAAACTATAAGATTCCTTTCCTTTGTCATACAACCCAAGTATAATTTAACTAATGATGTACACAAAACAGTTTCTATTTCAGCAACTAGAATCTGTGATATTACATATTTCCGCTGAAATTACAATAAAATTACGTACCTACCTACATAATAATTGGAAATTATAACTCTTTCTACATAAATAAATCCAAATAAAAATTCTTCTTCCACTTTGTATATTGAAAACACCAGTGAAAACTGAATGATATGTATTTTATTTTTCTTGACACACATGAAAAGGGAGGAGACCGACTGTAACGATAGTTTCGCTAAGATTGCTGATATATTCATGACTACACGCCGTTTCGAATGTAAATTTACTTGGGACCTGTCAATTTGTAAATGGAAATGCAAATTGCCAACAAAATTTTCTTTAGATGTTGAAATGTAAAATTTTTATAACACTTGAAAATTTTAACAATACTCCACTATTTATAGCAAAGAAAAACGATTTTTTTAAGCTTACATTTAGCTTAGGAGAAACGTAGGGATATAAATTTAAAACCCTGATGTCGCCAACGTATTACTTTTTGTGGTTGGTGGTGTAGCACATTGCATTGGTCTTAACTTATTTCAAACAATATTGTACAGCTGTACACCTAAAATGTAAAATAATTGGATGGTATCAATTTATTCACTTGAGAAACACGAAAATTATACCTACTGTAACGTAGCACAATTTGGGGGCCACACGCTCAGGGGAAGAGGTGGGTTTTATATAACCAAAATACTGTATTACCAAAAAGAAACGGAGAGTTCAGGGCGCCACGTAGTTTATAATCTAAATTGGAGACTACAGACCTCTGAAAAATAGCTATTGCAATTTAATAAGAAGTTTCCAATCAACAAGAGTTTATTAACAATTATTCACAAATCTAATTATTGACAATACTTTACAACAAACAAAGCCTGACTTTTATTCTCAACACAGATTATAACTACAACAATAAAATAGTAAATAAACATGCACACACCCACACACGTTTATATGGATCCGATAGACTTCCTGATTACTTAAATTCCCAAAATCTAATCACCTGTTGAGTACAGCTTTACGTTTGGTAAGTCCAAATATAAACTTACAGCTAGGTATTGATTATAATCTTATTTTACTGCAGGACCACATAGCCCGTTCCATTGATGACCATTATTAAAAGTCTTCACGTTACTTATTTATTCCAACCAATCGCAGCTTGTACAATATTTCTAATGTGTATACATTTACTTATTTATTTACTTGGTAGCCAGTATTAAAAATTCTTCACGTTATTTGTTTATTCCAACCAATCGAGTCATGTATCCACGATTTCATCAAGATTCGCAGGTAAATTTCGAATTTGTAAAATTATCTGTTAATACCGAACATTTTGAATGCGGTATAGATTTTCGTAATTGGAATTAATCAGGCATCAAAGATTAGAGAAACATTTCGATGGTAACGTTTTCTTTTGTCGTTTACGTAATTTAAAAGTTTACGAATTTTTTCTTTGTATTTTCTAAAAGGGAAATGTGATTTACATTTTGGTATCGATATTTAGGGAGGCCCTCTTACTGGAGTTTGAAAGGAAACGTTCGTTAGTGTATTTGTATATAGGGATAAGTTTGTAGAAATAAATCTCATATTTTAATTTGGTTGAATCAAGTTGGGATTGCGTCATATAAAAAAGTTTAATAAAGAACGTATTCTGACATTACATTGTAAGGTACATCTTTTGCAAAAGTTCTAGTTAGTCGCCAGATATGCACCGTTCCGTTTGATAAGAGTTTAAATATCAAATTTCTCACATAAGGTTTCGAGTAGAAACAGGCTTGCTAACAAAGCAATCTCTCCCGACTTTTTTCGAACTCAGGCTTCATGTATGGGCGGAGTAGTATGTTTAAGTTTTTTGGGCAAGTTAGAGTGGAGGTGGTTGAAAAAATAATGTGGCAGAAAGTAAAGTTTTTATGTTAGCAGTAGTAGTACAGGTGTAGAAGCGTATAGTTTCTGGTGGCGCCGTTATCGCGAAAGATGTTGATCAAGGCTCGTGTACACCGAACTTTCGAAAAGTGTGTTCTTCCCCTAGTCAAAAATTCAAAAGGGATTATACAAGTGTTTAATCTTCACAAGACCCATTTATCGTTGTATGTAGTGAATGTTTACGGATAGTTTGAGATCTAGAACGGCGCCGAGTGTTAAGTACCTAATGCTCTCGCCTTCCTCTGGAGAAGATTTCGGTTGTTTTGCAGAAATATACAACGTTCGTTACATGGTTACAAACATTAAGTTCACAGTGCGCCCTTTATACGAATGACCTGCTGCTAAATAAATAAGACCTTTTTTTTGTAATTTAAAGCCATTAGAGTTAATCAGAACTTGTACATGACAGTTGTGTGCATATAATAAGCAACCGCTGTAGATAATTTCGCTTGAGCAGTATAGTTAAAGAAATTAAAACCAAGTGAAAGAGTTACTTGTCAATGTAAACATTTGCGTACACGATGAGAATCGATTAACAACGCGGAGCAAAAGACAACTGTCACCAGCTGTTTGATATCACAAGCGTCCCCAGCATTAATCATCGTCGAGGTTATCGTCCGTGACAGATTCTGCGTAACAAAAGGGGCGTCTTCAGTGAAAGGTAACTTATGGTTTTTTTTAATATGGTGATTGACAAAATTTAAATAAATATTTAAGTGTATTTTATTATGATGCTATTTAGGTATAAAATGAAAGCATGAACGCACTGTTGAGATTCACTTTCGATTATTATATCGTTTAAATTATAAGAACAGTGCTGTCATCCCGAGAAACGTCCAAATTTATTTGAAGTGTTTATTAATTTCTTTGTTCCTGTATTATTATTATTTATTTTATGTACATTATATTTATTTAGGTCATTTGATTCGTCTTTTTGTATTACGTGAACCTACAATTACACAGCATCTGAGGATAAGCAATTTTCGTATTTATTCTTTAACTTGCTCATTAAATTAACGTAACGTTTCTTTATTATTCATATATTCCCATATTTTTGTTCGGCGAGGTGAAAATTATTTTACACATTGAGATTTTGGGATTAACGTAACTTGACTATAATTTAGTGTTTGTTTATCAAAGAAGTGATTGATTTTTGCGGTACGCTATTTTATTTAAGCGTACAATTATTGATTTTGAAGCCATTCAGGTTGGTGAAAGATCTGCTGGTCCCGGTGTCACATGTAGAGATTACGTGAAGGGGTATTTTTAGCGAGCTGTGAACTGTCGTAATTAGGAGCTTCATCCCCTATTGTGACCTTCCAAATATCCAGGCGCTCATTTCCGGTTTTATGCCGATTTCTACCCCTATTTTGACTTATATCTGGTATACTATCCTTCGGCGAACAACCTAATTAGCATCTACCTCACATCCGACCACTGGCTAGTCGTGCGAAAGCCAGGTTTATCTGTTACCTCGTCTTACTGCCAGTTTATACCGTAACAATCGCAGCTTGCGCAGTATTTCTAATGTGTATATATTTACTTATTAATCTACTTGGTAGCTGATAATCTATTGGCAATTAACATTAGTTAGGATCAATTCATTATACTGCTACAAACTTTTTGTGAAACTGGTACTGTATCATACAAGAAACAGACTAAAGAAAAGTATGTTGTAAATAATGAGGACAATGAGTTCTTAGTTTTACGCTCAATGGTTGATAATGCAAATGTAGGGTCAAGAGAAGCTTCTAGGCAAACTGAAAATAGTCAAGCAACTGTTTGGAGAATATTGAAAAAACGTAAGTACAACCCTTATCACATACAACTTTATCAGAGTTTATCTGGACGAGGCTTTCAACTGAAGTTGGATTTCTGTGTATCAAGTCTTGAAAATGTTGGGGAAGAAGATGACTCCCTTAAATCTGTTTTATTTACCGACGAATCTACTTTCCACAACAACGATTCGGTAAACCGACATAACTTTCATTACTATGATACTCAAAACCGTCACCTGTATCGCACTGTTGAACGCCAAAATCGGTGAAGCTTCAAGGTATTTAGGGGAATTGTACGAGACTATGTGATTGGTCCATATTTTTTTGATGGAAACTTGAATGGCGTAAAATTTTGACGGTTTTTAGAACAAGAATTTTTGAGACTTCTAGATGAAGTTTCTTTAGGTATTAGAAACAAAATGTGTTACAGCTAGATGGTGCCCTCCGCATTTTAATGGGAATGTAAGGAATTATTTGGATAGACAATTTTCCAATAGAGTGATTGGAAGGGGAGTTCACATGAATTTCCACCTAGATCCCCTGAAATAGCCAGGGTGGATTTCTTTTCTTGAGGTCACATTAAAGAATTAGTTTATAACACTACCCTACCACAGCAGCTGATGATATGAAGATTAGAATAAAGGATGCGTTTGTTACTGTAACACCAGATATCCTGAGAAAGTTTAGTTCTTTTGAAAAACAACTGCGATTATGCATAGAAGAGAATGTTCATGGTTTTTGATAGAAAATAAATAGTATATTACATACCGAGAAACGTTAGTTCTTTTGAAAAACAACTGCGGTTATGCACAGAAGAGAATGTTCATGGTTTTTGATAGAAAATAAATAGTATATTACATACCGAGCTAGAAAGTGTTCCATTCCTGTACAGCGAACTAGTTCTCGAGGCAGGGGAAATGTACTTTTGTCGAGGTTTGTATACGATTTTATTCACAATTAAAGAACAAGCAACTATATTTAGTTCAAATAAAGAATTTTGGAACACATCCATCACGGCTTCTCGTTTAATAGTGAAGGTGGGGACAATGCGACTTTTAACCCTTTATTAAAATTGGCAAGTTGTCAATTTGACATTGATAGTTTAAATCGATATTAGCTCCCCAACAGGTTGGAAAGTGGTACATTACTGACCACTTCATCTCATTACTGTCTTCTTTTTTTGTTATTGCTGGCCGCTTAAAATAAACCCATAGAATGATTCACTTTTTAACTTTTAAATGGTTAAAAAGACGGTAGGTTACAAACTAATTGTGAATAAAAGTTATTTCACATCAATAAAAATTCTACAGGATGGTACATTACATTAAGTGGGTTTTTCATGTTTGAAAAACATAAAATAAGAATCCATTTCCTAAACACCCTGTACTAGATATTGAAATTCTATACAGTGCATATGCAAGCCTTAAAGGTCAGAATGAATCGATATAAATTTGTGTTACTCAAAGTAAGAGGTTTCCGGGTTTTTAGGTCTTGTTTAAATGGAATATTTTTCTTAAAATTACAATTTTCTCAAAATTAGTAAGCAATAGGTACAGGGAACGTTGAAAAAAGTTGACTTAATTTTTAACGTATAACCTAAAAATCACATAAAATACAGAGAGTTGTACAGGGTCCGGCAGTGAAGCGGAAAGATGTGAGGTAGCGTTTGCAGCTCGCCGCGAAGTGGTGGGGAAGAAAGTTGCCGACTTGCCAAGACCTGTATGATTTGCCATTTAGTTTACAATGGAGCATTGGATGGGCGAGCATCGAGGTTACGCAGTTAAAGCCTATTTACAAAATGCCGAGAGTTTTGTGCAAACGCGTCGTAACTTTCGACAGAATTTTAACATACCGCGCAACCAACCTGTTCCGCCAGATAAAGCGATAAGGACATGGGTAAACAACCTCGAACAAACAGGAACGACGTCTAAAAAAGGGGGTCGTAGTGACAAAACAGCTCGAACCCCTGAAAATATCGAACGTGTTCGACAAGCAATGTTCAGAAGTCCACGCCGATCGGCCATCCGTCACGCCACACACCTTGGAATAAGTAACAGATCGATAAGAAGGATTCTCCATTAGGATCTTGGATATCACCCTTACAAAATACAGGTTGTGCAATCACTTAATCCGAGTGATTATCCACAGCGTATCCGTTTTTGTGAGGTTATGTTTGCCAGACTGGAAGAAAATGACAACCAAGTTAACAACTTGTGGATGAGTGATGAGGTACAGTTTGACCTCTCTGGTTTTGTTTATAAACAAGACTTTAGATACTGGGCGGAGGAAAACCCTCGTTTGCTTCATGAAACACCTCTTCATGCTCAGAAAGTGACAGTATGATGTGCGATTTCGGCAAATGGAATAATCGGTCCATATTTTTTTGAGAATGAGGGTGATAATGCGGTTACCGTTAATTCTGTGCGATACGTTGCACACTTTTCCAAAAAGACGGGCAACAAGTCACACTGCAAGAATTTCCATGAATGCTGTAAATGCTTTGTTCCCAGGCCGTATCGTATCTCGATACGGGGAAATCAGTTGGTCCCCTCGGTCTCGCGACTTAACCGCCTGCGACTTCTTTCTTTGGGGATACCTAAAGACGAATGTGTTTGCAAATGATCCACCCAGGACAATCCCAGCTCTCAAACAACGAATCCGTGACGAAATTGCAGCAATACCTGTCAATATACTGCGCAGAGTTATGCAAAACTTTCAGGCACAACTGCAAAAATGCATAAATTGTAACGGATGACATTTGGCGCATTCAAAAAATAATTTTTTTTTGACATTGTAAATCAAATTGCTACTCTCCTATTTCCCATTAATGTATTAAAAATTATTTAAAAAAAATATTCTTTAACAATAAAATTACTTACGAAATCTTTCCGTTTGACTGCCGGGCCCTGTATTAACCCTCCTATTGTGTTCGGGTCAATATGACCCAATCGCATTCTTCTAATGTGCGTAATTCGTTAATTTACTGAAATATTTCGTTGCCACTGCATGACTTTTATTTCATTACTCTAATAAGGGTGTACCTAGATTGACATTAGAAAATTATAATTAGTTTTCTTTAAATGCATTTGTTACACTCACTGTGTTTGGGTCTATATAACCCGGTGATTGGTGTAGTTCAAATTAGAAGAACGATAAGCAGATTATTATCATAGACGAATGTATTTGATTAGTTTTGTTTTATTTTCATAAACATAAATAACTGACATAATCTTGCCACATTATTGCGCAATATTGCGCATGTTGCATGCGTTACTTGCGTACCGGTAAACAAGTTTATTCCTGTTGAGACTTGTCTGTGGCTCCGCGTGTAACTGCAGCCAGTGAGCATCTGTGTGTTAGTTTCGTAGTAAATATCAAACTTGATGCTACACTCTAATAAGAAATACCTAGCAATTAAAATTTATTATTTAAAATGTACAGTGAGAGAGTGCTTACGGATAGTGAACTTGAGAAACTTTTGTATGTTTCTGATAGCGATTCTAATGATTCAGAAAAAGAATGCCATTTGTCCGAAACCGAGATATAGAATAGCGAATCGGATGATGAAGTGGAAGCTACAATTTCAAATCAAGCTGTTACGAATAATCACGTAACTTCAAAAGATGGCAATATAGTATGGAATGAAAAGACACATCAATCGGGAAGGGTATCAGCAGCAAATATAATTTCGTTGATTCCTGGACCAACAAGGTACGCTACGTCGCGAATAATCGATATAAAATCCGCATACTTCTTATATTTCACACCCAAAATTGTAAACCTAATTTTGAAAATGTTAAATTTAGAAGGCAAAAGACTTTGTGGCGACATGTTTCAAGAACTAACATTAGTTGAACTAGAAGCATATTTTCGCCTACTGTTCCTAGCTGGAGTGTATAAATCTCATGGAGAGGCAACAGCAAGTGTGAGGGATGGAAACGTAGGTCGTCCAATATTCAGATCAACGATATTCCTACAACGATTTCAAGTAATTGCACGAATAATTCGCTTTGACGACAACAAAAAACTCTACCACAACGACGCCAAACTGATAAATTAGCTCCCATACGGGACTTGTGGGGTGAATGGGTTGCAATTCTAGCTAAGCTCTATAATATTAACGAAAATGTAACAGTAGATGCCGTTGTGCTTTTAGACAGTCCATCGTGAATAAACCTGCTAAATACGAAGTCAAGATTTGGACTTTATGCATATAACATGCAAGTTTACCTCGAGAAAAAAGAAGGTGAACCTCCAGAGAGTGGTCTAGGTAAAAGAGTTGTGCTAGACCTTACTTATGGTCTAAAACGTCACAACGTAACTTGTGATAATTTTTTTACCTCGTACGATCTAACATTCAAGTTTACCTCGGGAAAAAAGAAGGTAAACCTCCAGAGAGAGGTAACAAAAAAAAAAAGTCCATTATCAATTTACATATCTCACCAAAAAATTAAGCTGATATCTCAAACCGTTTAGACCGAGGGAATAGTCATGGGTTACCCTGTATTTACCAACATATAAAATACTGATATTGGCCACCTTCGGCTTCTCCTACTAGTATAATAGCTTGCACACGTTTGGTCCTTCGAATCAATACCTTCTTTGATCGCATTATTATGAAATGCCACTATATCACGTTTATTTATCTGCGGATCCATAGTATTACAGTGATGCATGCTTGAATTCGATAAAACAGCGTTGTTTTTCTTGGACATGTAACTTAGTAAAGTAATTTTGGGGGTGAATCTGTGCTGCAAAGAACCATTTTGATAGCTTTTATGTGGTAATAACTCCTTTGGATCTCATTTTTTGTTTTTCCTGAGAGTTCCACGTACGTCAGTTACGTTTTTGCAGTTCCTGTACTAATTCCAATGAGGATAACCAATTGTCGCCTGTAATATTTCTATTAGTGATAACAATTGGAGGAATCAGTCTAAGTACAGTTGGTCAGGAGACTGAGAATGTTTTTTCTTCGTTTGATAAACCTAAGCCACCTGATCCTTTTCTGCGATAAAGATCCCCGTTAGAGAAATAACTTATTTGAGCGTCTGTCTGAGACAAAACTTTGAGGCCATATCTATTTGGCTTTGCTGACATGTAAGTTTTGCATTTGCAGCGGTTATCAAAATATATAAGCAAGCATATGCTACCAGGCTCACGGTCAAACTTCCATTTAAAAATGGAATTCTAAGAGATGTATCAATTAATTGACAGGAACGGTGTTAGTTATTAATTATTTTCGTAATTGCTTTTTAATGCTTTGGTGCACTTATCTTTAACTAATATCAATATGAAATGTTTTGAGTGTAATTTTTCAATCAATATAATATTTATTCTAATACGAAATAAATTATATTATTCGTCAAACTTTAATTACGGAATATAAAAAGAAAATTTGTATTTACAGTTAAAGGGTGTAATCTTTTAACTCTTTATCATGAGAAATTCATCCCGAATACACAAGATTTAACATTATTGTTCTTTCTCGTGCATTACGCTTCACGTACTACTTATTTATAATACTTAATTCAACTATCTTATCAATACTCGACGGTTAACACTAATTCGGACTTGATTTCGGAGATGAGGAAAGAATCTAATCTTCACAGGTGTGCAAAAAGTGAAGTGACCATTAATACCTGAAAATGTAACGTAATAACTTATCATTGGTCACACAACTGTGAGGTATTTTTATATAACTTAAACAATAATCCTCAAATGCGGTGCAAGTTAAATACCGTAGTTTGCAGTCCTGAATATTTCAGCAATGTTAATCAATTGGAATCGGTTCAAAAGAAGTTTCCGTAGTACATATACTTTTTAAAATAGAAAAACCATTCTAATCACCTCTTGACCTGCTAAGATTTTTTGACTGAGTTTGAGAAGCCAACTGTTTATAACAGACATCGTTACATTTTAGTTTACGATCTCTACAAGTTAATCAACAATGATACGGACAATAGTGATTTTCTACTAAATATTCGAATAAGTGTACCTCGAACAGCATTTCGTAATAAATTCACGTTTAATTATTCAGCTCCTAGAATTGTACATCAATCTCATTCACCACTATATTCCAGTTAAAAAATATCAAGTTCAATACGCAGTCAATATACCTAGTTCTAAAAACAAGCAATTTATTAAGGATCTGTACAAATGTAAGCAGGGGCGTTTATCAAACTTATGTTAAATATATCTTAACTTGAATTTTTCTCTGTAATTATACTTTTTGGTCTGTTGAGGAATAAATTGATTAATTGATTGATGCGTTGATCTCATATTCCTGAGATCAAAGCAAACATGTCGTTAACGAAACGATCACATTTACTTGATCCGCTTTCAAACAATTCTGACGCAACATCATCTCTCCCATTATTTGGGCAATATCCTGTCAACTTCTAAAGTACGAGTACCGTATAAATCACGTGTCAGCAGCACAGTAATACACGCTAACTCAGCAGTAGGCATGAAACCCGAATCTCCTCTAACTTGTCTTACCTCGTTAGTTTTCTCGATAAATAGATAAAATGCAACGAGAGGATAGTCTAACGTATCTTCCGTCACATAGGTTGCCGGAATATTCAGGTACTGTGTTTACTTTCCTTCCACATCCAATGCTTGTTAGCTTCTACGACTAACGCGAGCGCGTGCGCGCGCGCCTGTGCGTTTGCGTGTGCGTGCGCGTGCGAGTGTCCATGCCTGTGTGCGTGTGCGTGTATGTGCGCGCGTGTACGTGGGTGTGCGCGTCAGCGTGCGCGACCGCGTGTGCATGCTAGGGCTCGTGCGCTTGCACGTGTACGTGTGCGTGTACGTGTGCGTGTGCGTGTACGCGTGCGTGTGCGTGTACGTGTACGTGCGTGCGTGCGCGGGTGCATGCAAGTATGTGTGCGCGTGTGCGTGCGCGTCCGTGTGCGTGTTTGCGTGCACGTGCGCGGACGCGTGCGTGTGAGTGTGCGTGTACATGCGCGTGTACGTCGGCGTGTGCGCGTGCGTGTACGTGCATGGGCGTGTTTGCATGGACGTCTGCGTGTGCGTGTGCGTTTGCGTGTGCGTGTGCGTGTACGCGCGTGTGTGTGCGTGTGCATGTGCGTGTGCGAGTGCGTGATAACGTGCATGTGCGTTTGCGCATGTACGTATGTGTGCGTGCGCATGCGCGTGTGCGTGAGAGTGTGCATGTGCGTGTGCGTGTGCGTGCTCGTGTGCGTGTGCGTGTGCGTGTGCGTGTGCCTGTGCGTGTGCGTGTGCGTGTGCGTGTGCGTATACGTTAGATGGGAAACACTATAATTCAGTTCCCACCAAATACAACGCGGTTGTATTATAATTACAAAGAAACATTCACTGTACCACTATTAACCTTAGTAGACCACAATTACTGCTTCACGATGATAGGACGTAGAAAGCTATGGAAGTCAATCAGATGCAGCAATTATTACTCATTCAAACTTAAAACATGCCTTGGACTCAAATGTATTATACGTACCGTCTGAATGTGTTACCCTGGGAGATGAAGCATTTCCACTGAAATCACCACACACAACACACCACACACAACACACCACACACCACACACCGCACACCACACATCACAGACTACACACAACAAACCACACACCACAACCCTCACACACCACACACACACACATACAAAACAACAACCATTCTCATATACACACACACCACACATACCAGCACACAAAATACACACAACACACACACAAACAACAAAACCACACACACACAACACACCACACACACACCACACATACACACACACACACACACACATAACACACACACACAACACGACACACACACACACACACACAACACACACACAGCACACACAACACACACACACACATACACACAACAACACACACACACACACACACACACACACCACACACCACACACCACACACACACACACAACACACACACACACCAACACACACACACACACACACACACACACACACACACACACACACACACACACACAATTACACAAATAGCACCACACACACCATCAGACACACACACACACACCATATACCACACACACACACGACACACACACAACACGACACATCACACAACCACACACACACAACACACACACACACTACACACACACACACACCACACCGCACACAACACACCAACACCACACACTACACCAACACACAACACACAACAGCCACACGCCACACCACACCAACCATACACCACCACACCACACAACACCAACAACACAACACACACCACATCCACACACCACTACACACAAACACACACACACCACACACACACACCACACAGCACACACACACAAACCAACACCACACAACACAACACACATGACACACGCACACACACACACACACCACACACAGACACACACCACACACCACAGACCGCACACACACACACACACACACCACACACAACACACCACACATACCAACACACACCACACACACACACACACACACGACACGACACACACACACGACACACACACACACACACCACACACGACACACACACACACAACGACACACGACACACAACAACACGACACACACACACAATACACACACACCACACACACCAACACACACACACACACAACACACACACAACACACACACACGCACACACCACACACACACACCACATCACACCCACACACACACACAACACACACACACACCAGACACACCACCACACACACACACCACACACTACATATACCCACACACACTACCACACCACTCACCACACACTACAGACACACACTCACAAACCCCCACACACAAACTCCCACACGCACACACACACACACACACACACACACACACACACACACACACACACACACACACACACACACACACACACATAATATAATAAAAGTCATAAAATATGAATCTTCAGCTAAAAGGAGAAGTGAACTTAACAATAATTAAAAATCAATAGGTGTCACATTAGGGCTTCTAGTGTTAAAAGTAGAAGAAAGAAACAACGTTAAATAAATGCCAAATACGTTTTAACGGATTCTAAGTTCACAAGGGGTATAAGATAAAATCAAATTAATGTATAATATTAGCATAAGAAACGCAATTAAAAGCGGTTCTAAGTTTGCAAATCACAATGAGAAGAAAGGGATAAATAAAGATAATAGAAAAAAGAAGAGAAACAATATTTCTCTAAATGGGGATCGCTATTGCCTTTAAGCCGCTAAAGAAGCATGGGTATTTGCGTAATTGGTAGTTATGCACAAAGCGAACAGTTCCGTTCGAACCTCAGTAAAACACTAAAACATTTCTG
>JARFJB010000926.1:0-2500 GCA_036346205.1 Vesta saturnalis | reverse complement strand
TGACCTTGACGAAACTTGGCCAAAAGTTGTAAAATAAGGTAATAAGTCGATTTAGCGATATTGAAGAAAAAGCCGATTGCATAACCTTCTGTACCTACATATGTATATGTAGGTTGGAAGGTAAAAATGGCATTTTCATGGAAATAATGATCTACAAATGTGGTCAACCATGAAAAATATTACAATGTGCAAGACCGATTTGGAAGCCTTTCTAAACGTCACAAATATAAAAAGTAATATGTACTGGATAACATAATTATTTAAATATTTGGGGTATTTTGAAATTCTATCACGATCAGCGAATAGGTAAAGATGGTTACTTTGATCTTCAAGTGCGGTGGTAAAACGTGGAAAAAGACAAAATTGCATACCGAAAACGTACTATCCAAATGATGGTCTCTAGGAAGGGTGTTTGATATAACGGTAGAACCGACATTAATTTTGGTGTATGATGCTAAAGATGATGATACCCTTCTTAAATTAACAATTTTTTTGCCTTGTCCTTTATTGAATAAATAATTATGTTAATTTTATTTAAGGTTACTTGTCCTTGAAAATTAGTTTATTTATTTATGTAAAACAAGCCGATGAGATGACTATTTTCGAATAATTAAGAAATTAACAAATTAGTTCGAACGAAGGAAGAATTACGATAATTTCTTCCAGATTATAGGTTCATAATAATAAACTATATTCGTAATTGCCTTAATTACTTTGCCTAGCGGTAAATGGAAATTTCAATTTTGTACTTGTACATAATACAGAAACAAAGTACGATGGATAGATGTCCTTAAGCAACAAGAAAACGTTGGTTGCAGTAACATTAAAACCTTTCTCTATTGATCACTATTACTTATGTCTTTTTATCAATCAATACTCTCATTCTAATGATGCATGTAATGTGCAAAAATTTAGTAGAATGTTTTCTATACCGCGCCAAACATCCATTACTCTATAGTAACCTATTTTTGACGAAGGTACCGCAATTTAAAACGCCAGTAATGTAGAGCGTTCTTCTTAGTTTACTGCTCGCGCTCATAACTTCTAAATGCACATCATCTACCCGAAATAGGGTGGATTAAAACGGCAAAGATATATAACCTCAAGAGCGGTATTAATATACGCGCTAACACGATTTTGAAATTTCCTATAAAAATGAGTAAATTGCAATATTTCTTTATTAATTTGATAAAGAAAAAAATTACAAACCCATCAGTACATAGTTGAATGACAATATGTCAAACTTATGTAAATGTGTTGTTACGGTATAAACTGGAAGTAAAACGGGATAACAGGTAGAATGTACTCACCTGCTCAGTGGTCGGGGTTCGTTTGGTGTACCAAATTTTGCGCTCAATAGGATAGCTGACCATAAATACGTCCAGAATAGGAGGTGAAATTGACATAAAAACCGGAAAGGGCGCCAAAGTACTTGAAATGACACAATACGGGGTTGAAATTCCTAATTATGTTGGCTCAAAGTTCGCTTAAATACTCCAATAACTCGCTTACCTGAAGGTAATCGCAGGTGGTCCTGCGACCAGCAGATCTTCGCTACAAATAATATCGTACGCTTCTCTAAAATAATTGCGTGCTGCAAAAACAATCAATCGCTAATCTGATCAAAAATTAATAATACTGTTGTTACGTTACTTTACGCAATAATTCTGATTTTCATTCTTTGGACAAACTGCACTTAACGATAAATCAATCTCGCGATGGTTCAACGACTTAATATGATCCCCTGAATGGTTGTTCGGGGATTACTAACGGAAGTTCTTTCAAAACGGATTATGGTTAACGCCGTTCCGCGATAATTCAGGCGTTGCCGTATCGGTAGTTTATTAACGCCGCTACGTCTATACTAGGCCTGACCTTCGTGAAAAATTCATTTGTCGCCACATTGGTTTCTTATATACCTACTATTAGTTAGCCAATCATAAACAGATTACTTCAATTTTCTAAATACGCGCCAACCCCAATTTAACTCGAAAACCATCGGAAAAATTGCATCACCAAAAAATACACTTCGTAACCGTGGGCCTTACCTATGTAACCGATGTCAGGTTAATTAAAGATTTTTTTGCAATGATGGACCTTAATGTCTCGTAACTCAAAGCTAAACCCTTTGTTTAAGACCAAAATCTTATCAAAAAGAAAAGGCGACAGTTTGGCGGATACAATTAAATTTGCAAACGATGCTCCATGCAAAGTAATAATTTATACTCCATTTAATTTTGTAAAACGTAATTTCTCTTTCAAAGAACGAACATTTCTAAAACTTACAATAAACAAAATAATTATTGTTTAAAAAGAAACTAATTAATTCTCGACCACACTAGTAAAAAGATTTCACTACCTATCTTAATTATTAATTAATTAATTTAAACTTCCATGTAAAGTCGTTGAACAACCGAAAGTTTATTTTTGTTTTCAAAAAAGAATATTCTAAATGCGATTACTGTTTGTAGAAATTCGAAAATCTTCCAAATACGTGAAA
>JARFJB010000925.1:47500-55000 GCA_036346205.1 Vesta saturnalis | reverse complement strand
TGAGGTCTGCTTTCGAATTTTTGCTCATAAAAAGTCTTAGTGAAACAAAGCTAATGGAACCGCTGATAGCTTATACCACATGATGCCAGTCATACCACATTCTTTCAACGGGGAAATTGTTAATACTCTTCTGAATATCACTTCAGAACCAACATTTACTAAACTGCTACTTAAATGCTTCACTTTTCTACAATAGCAGTCAGCGAACGTTTTCACGTTTTCCTTTTGTGATGAACGTGTTATTAATAAACGTTTCATGGTTTCTCTGTGCATTAGCAAAAGGATTGGTCTAATGATTGTTGTATACATTCAGCACGGATCATACATCTCTCTCATCCCGTTCTTTGTCTGCTTTACTATGGTGTCTTTCACTAGAATTTTCGCCATACAACACCTTTTCAGAATTACTGACTTCTTCCCACTGAATGTCGAGTTAAAATCCATCGCAGTATTGTTTGTGGACTTCTTGAAAATCCAAGAACTCCTCCCGAATTCTTCCAATCTCTGTCGATCGTTTGCTCGAGAGCGATTTCCGATGCAACGCAAGTGGAACTCTTCTGATTGCATTTATTCACCACAATACAAATTCACCACTTACCATTCACCAATCTCCATTACTATGTGAAATTGACTACAAAACAATACTTACTCACCGTCAACGAACGATATCCAATATTGAAAGTTTTTGAATGCATCGCTCCACACTTTATATATTCATAAACGGCATCTTCAACTGGCTCTAATTGTAACCGACATGATTCCAGATCGCTTTCAAAGTTTACCATAATTTCTGGTATATTATCGTTTATTAATTTTCTCCCGTTTTCCTTCATGCTCCACTTTATAGTTTCTTCCAACATAAGTCGCATCAATGCATTACACGCTAACGTTAAGCTTCTGGTACCTCTAGAATACTACTTTCCTTGAATAACTTGGCTGCAAGTATTTTCTGCAAGCGTATCAGATTTAGTGAGCAAATTTTTCAACTAGCGGTCTTCGAACAAAACCCTTAAGCTTACCATATATGACATCAACAAATGCATACTACCAAGTTGTATAGTCACTTAGAAAAATAACTACACTCTGTTTCAAATGAAATGCACCACTTAGAAATAATAATACTATGATCTTGAAAGTATGGTAAAATAATGCTTTATTAACATGTATAAGATGATCAAATTTTGAAGGAAAAATATTAACAGTTAACAAGAAAATGTTAATAGTGTGTAGCATTGCTACGCACAGCAATGTAGGCGTTCACCCACCGAGGTATGCTTTCTATGAGATGGTCTATCCTCCTGAGGCATTTCATCCCAGGCTACCTGGACATGGTGTCGTAATTCACCCAAGTTGTTTGGGGGCCTTGGTAGTTGCCTTAGTCTTCGACCCACATGTCCTATACATGTTCAATAGGCGAAAGATCTGGCGATCGCGCAGGCCACGGCAATACTGGTAGCTGCACTTGATCCAGAAACCTTCTTGTAACATGTGTGGTATGTGGTCTAGCATTATCTTGTTGCAAAATGCCATTTGGCAACGTCTGCATTAACGTTACTACCACTGGCTCCAAAACATTATCAATGTAACGTTGAGCACTTAATGTGCCTAGAATGAACACAAGAGGAGATTTTACACCAACACGTACGGCGCTCAAAACCATGACTCTAGTTGTTAAGCCTGTGGGTCGGTTTTCCGTTTCGCTACAAACAAAAACGCGATTCGTCGCTGAACACGATGTTATTCCATTGAAAGCCCCAGTCCCGCCGCTCTTGGCAACATGCCAATCTAGCAGTCTTATGCTCTTGAGTTAACTGGGGTCGTCGGTACGGACGATACGAATGTAAGCCAAAAGACTTAATTCTCCTGTAGATTGTTGACATTGATAGGTGACGACCAATAGCTCCTGTCCAGTTCACCGCAACAGACCTTGACTAAAACCGATCTCTTGTGGCCATCCGCCTGTCGTTCTTCGCGATCATTGGTGCTGCGTGGTGGTCTTCCACTGGGACCAGGTCGTTGAATACCTTCTTCAGACCAAGAAGACCAAATGCGGGCCACCGTGGTGTGGTCTCGATTAAGCCTTCTGTCGACTTCTCGAAATGACAACTGCTTCTTTCATGCCGATAATTCTACCCCTGTCAAAATCTGAAACTTGGGCAAAGTTTCGTTATTGTCTTACTGGGGACATTTTTTGAGAATAAATGTGTCAGTTAAACAACAAAAAAATTGACACTAAGCGACTAGATTTCTTAAAATGTATAAATAAAAATTATTGATAATTGATGTTAACAGTGGTGCAAAGTACATAATGACTTGTTCTTTTCATTGAAACTTCCATCGTTTTCTATATGACACTGAAACATTATTTTGCCAAAATTTCAAAATCGTAGCATTATTACTTCTAAGTGGTGCATTTCATTTGAAACGTAGTGTATATACGTTTCTCTATTTGGGAGAGATTTCTTCACTTACTTTTTCCTGTAGATTATGGGGATTACTCCACAGAATTTCCTGGGCTTTGCAGTAAATTGCTAAGTCGGCGGTCACAATAATATGGTTTTGATTCAGAAATTCTGCCAAATTCGTAAGCTTTATTACTGATGTTAATATTGTATCCGAATTTGTTGAAGAAGCATTAAGGAACAGCAAATACTGAATTGTAGACACAGTAATTTTATTTTTCACGTGCACGTTATTGAACTCTAACAAGCATTAGTTGTTCTCCTTCAAAAAATCGAAATAAATTCCAAGCAAAATCTATGGACGAAAAACGACGTGTTTATTTTTCAGCATCTTTGGAACGTGCATATTCTCTTGTTCGTGGTTCGGGCCTGGTCGCTTTCTTCTCGCAGACGAATAATTGCCTGTCATATTCTGTAGTTTGGTTCATGTCCAATGATCGCGATTTCAAACGTGGTATATCTATCTCTTCAGAAAATGTAGATAAATTCTGGAAAACTACTGCGCCTAAATAATGTGTTGAGTTTTTCCCATCAATAGTTCTTCCGTTAATGTCAAATTGTCAATACTTGCGCGTAGACAATTTGAGTGATCAACTTCATTCTCGGTGGAATATAAATGTTCATATTTTTACGAAAATTTGCTGCTGCGAAACTAGTTAAGAGATGTCTAATTTCATCGTAGCCCATTTTATCTAATGTGTCTGTTTCTGGTAAATTGCCTGAGATAAAAGCATCATCATTCAAAATCCATGTTGTAAAACATAACAACTCTTCCGGAAATTAACTCTGGCAATTCTTCGTTGATATAGAACGAAGTCGCATGCTTTCTTCAATGCTATTCTCAATATATTAGCAGCTTTGTGAAGAATCATCGAGTCAGATTCTTTCTCTGAAGTTTCCGTTTCCTTTTCTGATTCAAAATCATTTAATACTTTCTGCAGTGCCGGAACTTGTTGGAAATGAAGTTTTATTTTTCAGCGTGCCCTGCTTGTTGTAGATGAAACGAGCTTTCCGTACATCAAAAGATTCCTTTCGTCTGAAGAATTTTTCATTTTCTAGTATGGAAGAATCCAAAGGAACGTCATACTCCACATTTTTACGACTGCTGTATTTCTTATAACAGTGGTGATGATAGGTACAGCAATGATTTATCGATTTCAAAGTTTTTTTGTGTGACTTTAATCTTTCGAATATTAGATTCTTCCTCTTCGCAGCCGCTTCAAGAATCACATGTATTCCGGCAACTCTTGTTTTTTTATCGATTTTCTATCATCTAGTAGCGTTTCATTACAAATGTGACAGAGAGTTGCATCAATTATTCTAATTTGTATGTATATTTAAGAGTAGGTAATAAATCGCTTACCTCAATATCTCCACACCTGCTTAGCGAAAATTACAATCACTGAATAAGAATAAGCACATCCACACATACAGAAGAATGTTATCATTATATTTTAGGTTACGTTTCACCACACATAAGCATACCGCGCTTCCACCGCTCCCAGCCGTCCGATTAGAACGGACCAATGACAAAAGCCCAGGTGCCGAGAGACAGTGCTTAAATGCCTGCTGCATATGTCCGATCCTTGTTGCACACATCACCGAGCTCTAACGTTCGCATTCCGTCTTCGCGTAGATTCGTTATTTTCGAAACGCGGCCATATGTTGGGGAGTATGAAATATTCACATTAAATTGGGAAATACATTGGAAGCAAAAATGGCAAAGTCCTTATCGTGAAAACAAACTTATGATAGTGGAAAGTCTGCAATAAGTACCGCTCACAGTAAAATTGTGACTATCGTTAGTAAAATGAGTAAATGTGAATATCGGATTAGCGCTTATATTCATACAGCCCATGCGGTTATATACCTTTCTCGTTATTATACAAGAGATTCATGTAGGTAAGAGGTCATCTAGTTTTCCTAACTGCGGGCGGTTAAGTCAAGTTTAACGCGGCACGAAAAATATCCATCAAAGTGCCACTAATCCAGTGACTCTCTAAATGTTTTACTTATAATATTTTTACGTACATACAATAAGGAATTACGTACAGCATTGAAAGGAAAGCGCTACTTATAAAACACATTTATAAATGTGATTATTAGCTAATGTATTTTCAATCATACGAATGCAAACACTTTCATTTGATAATAAAGGGTAAGTTATCTTGATAAGTACAAATTAAATGGGTCATAAGTATGTGATTAACATTATGAACGCATTAATTAATCGAAATTGTTTTTTAATGAATTGCTTACAGGAGTAGGTTATTCATATGAAATCTCCTGTGGACGGTTACAGAAAGTAGTCTATAATGCGAAAATATTCTACCTAACTGCAGGCGTACTATTGTCAATAAGGTAAATTAGAATATAATTAGAAAGTACTGCATCCAATTTCCATAAACCGCGAAGGAATTGATTTATATGATTTAGCAAGAGGAAGACTTTTACGCTTATAATTTATTTGAAAATGGCTTGAAAATATTTAAGCAAACGTTGTCAAGAGCTGATATGTAATGTATATCAGTACTTTTGCCGCGAAAGGGATAATTTGGGACCGTTGCATAATGTTGAAGCAGTAAAAGGAAGAGCAGCGGAAATTTTAAACATCAGTGCGACTACATTTAAGAAAATTATTGACGCCAAGAAAAAAGAAACGTTACAAAAAACTCTGAACAAACCTCGTAAAAAGTTCAAAACAGACGATCTCTCTGAAGTTGTACAACACAAAATACGAGATGTAGTTTTTTCGAAGTATGCTGAAAAGCAAGTGGTTACAACAGAAAAAATCAAAACAACATTTGAAGAAAAGGAATTGCTAGTAGCATCTCGGCCTACCATAGGTAAAATATTGGTTTCAAAATCAAAAAAGATTGTAATTGGGCAGCGTTTTGCGAAAAAACTTTCGCTTACTATTTTTATAAATTTTCTGAAAGAGAATCGTAACAATTTGGTAAATCTTCTATATCTTTTTTGGTATTACACACGTTTTTATTAATTTTGATAAATAACATTTCCGAAATGTGTCGTTTCTTATAATTATTTTTTAAATCTAAAATTTTAACCGCGTTAAAACCGAAAGAATGTTTTAAATCTATAGTATGTTTTGCTAAAACCGTACAATTTGGTTTTAAATTAATGTCGCTTTTGTGTTATAAAATTATATTTTTTAACGGTTATAATGTAGTACCAATATATAATTTATTACAAGAGCAACATGGTATTTCATAAATGGTATTTGTTTTATTTGCTTAAGAAATTTTGGTTTTTGTTTTTGTTTTCCGTGCCGTGTTAAACTTGGCTTAACTATGGGTATTTTCTTCTTCTTTTTCTTGGTGCACGCAACACAATTCAAAACGCTTATAACGCAGAGCGTGCTTCTACCTCACCGCTCGCGGTTAGCAAAACTAGACGCTGTTACCTTCTAGAATAAATGCCTTGTACAAAAACGAGAAAGATGTATAACCGAATGAGCTGTATCAATATAAGCGCTACTCCAATATTATCATTTACTTTCGGGTTTCTATGTAAAATTTCGGGATATATGTTTTTTTATCATGCGATTTGTAAAGGAACGGTCAAACAAACGTAGGTTGAATTTTTGTAATAAAAATATTTTCTGCGCCTTGGCGGCGTGCGGGATAATAGCGAAATTTCAAGTTTAATGACATATCTTTTGTCTCGAACACAGAAAAAGTAGTGAAACGAGATTCCTAGATTTAGATTATCCTTAACAAAACAACGTAGGTCCCAATTCTTTGTACTCAGAGAAAAAATACTACTTTAAATAAACCAGCTAGCGCTAGTTATCCGCTACAATACACTCGTTTTCTTTGAAGCAATTCCAATGCGAGGTGTGGTGTTTTCTACGCTTAATATATCGCTCTTGCGCGCGCAATGGGAAAAAAGTCACAGAATGTGTAATTTGAGCTAATTCAAGATTACTTATATGTTTGATAATTTTCTCTAAGTGTGCAAAAAGAGAGCTTACTCTAACTTAGAAGGCCTTAAAATTTTATTAGTGTTAAATGAGTTATGTTAAATAAAATTGTGCGGATGGATATTCCTGTAAATATCCCCATTTGCACATTACAAATTTTTTGCAAAGGGAGTTAAGTTGTATCACCTCTAAACGCAAAACAGTTTCACCACTTGTCTCCAATAGCGCAATGGGCAGGTGGGTTGGTCAGTTGGTTGCGTGGGTGGGTGGGTTGGGTGTGTTGGTGGGTTGGTTGGTTGGGTTGGACGTGTTGGTTGGTTGGTTGGGTGCCTGTGCGTCTACGTGGGTGAGTGTGTGTGCGTGTGCTTGTGCGTCTGCGTGTGAGTGAGCGTGTGCACGTGCGTGTGAGTGCGTGTGTGTTATCTGTGGATATTAGGGACGGTTTTCGGTTTTTGTAAAATATTTCTGGAACAGCTGCATATTTCAAAAATATAAAACTATGACCTCTAAAACCATGTAGCAGTGATTAAATTTGCCCCACAAAAGTGCATGTACGGGGTAAGTGTAACACGAGAGAATGTGGTAAAATTGATTACATTTGCCCCAGCCTCACATTTCAATCTTTTTAATTCATATATTACTTTTTTTTAGTCTAAAATCTTCATTGAAAAATTGTCAGTTAAACTTAACTTCTAATTTATTTTATAACAATTATTAAATGAATAATGACAATTCATTAAAGAAACGATACAGAACAATCACTTTATTAAGTACTCAAAATGGTCACCATTTACTTCTAAACAATAAAACATCCAATCTTTAAATGCTCTGCTAACATTTCTTAACATGCGGTTGTCGATACTTCGGAAAGCTTCTCTTATCCGCTGTTTAATATTTTTTTTGTCGTGGGAGGTGTTTAATAGGATTGACTTTTAATGTAACCTCACTTTCGTTAATCCTGGGGAACGTGGAGGCCATTTAAGTGGACCTGCTCTACCTATCGATCTGTCAGGAAACCTGTTATTTAAAAATATGTTAACTAAAACGGTGTTATGAACAGGTAAGAACCAGATTCTTTGCTTGACTGTGTTGGGC
>JARFJB010000925.1:0-42500 GCA_036346205.1 Vesta saturnalis | reverse complement strand
AATTAAACTTCAACACGCCGTAGATCGGTAACGAAGCGTTTGCGGACCTATGTTTATAGGAACTTTATTGCATAAAGTGACCTGGGCAATCACGCCCTTTAATATTGCCGCATCTTTTTTAAACACCCTGTATGTATGTACAGGGTGTAATATTTTCGATGTAATTGGGGGATTTTAGGTATTTCTCAGATAGATAAAGTAAAATCATGGTCGGGACCCTTGGACCGATTTTTGAAACAAATTTAATAATCTAAAGAACATTTCAATATATAGACTCGTTTGGGAAATATAGGGTGTTTTTCGTTTTATGCTGTTTTCTTTAAAATCCCGTAACTTTTTTGTTTGTGAATATTTAAAACTTTGGTAAAAACAACTTTTGTGCCTTTTTTTATGTGCAATTTAGTGGCGTACTCGATTTTTTTCTAACTTAATTTGTTTCCGAGTTACAGACCAAATTTGCATTTTTTTAAATGGTAACCATAGTTGGCTATGACTCCATTAATTAGAGATTTCTTTTAGCTTTCTGAAAATATATAGTTTCATTTATCTCGGTAAATAAGAAAATTATAAACGATTTTTTGGAAAACACCTCTTGATCAAATCACTTATGTATAGTATAGTTTCATATATTCAAAAGGAAGTATATTACTATGCGCAGAACTTATTTTAAAACTAGATAAAAATGTCCTCATAGTATTTTATGCCATATTAAAACTTATTGATTTAGAAAAATAACAACATTTTTATTTTGTAACAGTTTTTTCTTATTTTAGGTATTGTTCAAACTGATGTCCATTATGATGTAAACAAACTTCACATCGGCGCGAAATACACTCAATTGCCTTAATGAAATGAATAGATGTATGCCTTAAATCTTCAAATGCTGCCCTGGTTGAATTGACCAATTGTTCGTATGTTTCGTGGCAAGTATGATATATTTTATTTTTTAAAAATCCCCACAAAAAGAAATCCAGTATTGAAAGATCTGGAGATCTTGCTGGCCACTGAATAGATCCGTTATTGCCAATCCATTGATTGTTAAAGTGTCGGTTTAAGTAATCTCGGACTAAAACAGTATTATGACAAGGCGAACCATCTTGTTGAAAATAAACATTTACCCTCTGCACTAATGGAATTTCATCTAGCAGTTGTGGAAGACAACTGTTTAATATTTCCATATACCTCTCGCCGTTAAGGTTGCCGTTAAAAATGTGGTAAACAAATCTACCCCCCAAAATAAAGCATGATAGATTAAAACCAAATCTATCTTGATTTTGGCGTGTTAATGTTACAAAATTGTTATTTTTTGACCAATATCGATTGTTGTTGCGATTAAAAATTCCTGCACTCGTAATATGACTCTCATACCAAATGATATTGCGCCCAAAATTCCTATTTTGTCTAATCTATTCTAAATACCAATTACAAAAAATAATTCGCCGTTCTAAGTCACCATCATTAAGGTGCTGAATTACTCTTTTTTTGTACGGAGTATAATTATATTTTTTTAAGATTTTTTGTACTCTTGATTTAGATACGCCAACTTCTGTTTCTATTTATCGGCAGGAGGTATTAGGATTTTCTTCAACTCTTGCTAAAACAGTTATTTCGTCGTCTTGTTGGTTCATTTTTGCATAATTTTTGATCCTAGGCTTCTCAAAAGATCCATAAGTTAATAGATGTTCTTTTAATCTGGCGAATATATTCTTCTTGGGATGTCTTCGTTCAGGGAATCTTCAATAAAGTAGCTTCATTATTTTGCGTTTTTATAAGTACTAGCATTATTAAAGTATTAAACGTACAACCTACCTATTAAAATACAGCTTGGTCTGCATTAAAATTACACTGATAGTATATGCCAATCATATCTAACTTTTCAAAATTTTCATACTTCGTATTATTGACCGCCATCACAAAAAAGTTATTAAATTGAATAATTAATTATTTAAGCAAAGTGTTGAAACAATACATCTAATCACATTTACGTTTCCACCATTTATTTATATGAAACAACTGCGTGAAATGTCAAGTAACTAGCAACGAATGCGTGCAGTAAACAAAGGTTCATAGATGACTTGATCAAGAGGTATTTTTCAAAAAATCGTTTATAATTTTCTTATTTACCGAGGTAAATATATGAAACTATATATTTTCAGAAAGCTAAAAGAAATCTCTAATTAATGGAGTCATAGCCAACTATGGTTACCGTTTAAAAAAATGCAAATTTGGTCTGTAACTCGGAAACAAATTAAGTTAGAAAAAAATCGAGTACGCCACTAAATTGCACATAAAAAAAGGTACAAAAGATGTTTTTACCAAAATTTTAAATATTCACAAACAAAAAAGTTACGGGATTTTAAAGAAAACGGCATAAGACGAAAAACACCCTACATTTCCCAAACGAGTCGAGATATTGAAATGTTCTTTAGATTATTAAATTTGTTTCAAAAATCGGTCCAAGGGTCCTGACCATGATTTTACTTTATCTATCTGAGAAATACCAGTCCCGTAGAATACAGGAGGAATGGTCGCCTTATCTTTAACACGTGAATGCAGTGTGCATATGATTATATTCCTGTATAAGTAAATTAGGAATCATTGTGAATTCGTATTTCCAATCTTCTTAATGTAATGTAACAACTGAACAACCTACTTATTTACATACTCTAAAAAGTGAATAGTGTTTTTATCGCTGGAAAGCAATAAAATGTAGCATGTAAATATCTTAATATTTAAAAATAAAGCACTACAATTTTTGTATGAAGTTCAAAATATTGTATAACCACTATCAACTTCCTCCTACAAACGATCAAAATAGATAAGATACGTGAAATAAACATTACTCATTTGACATATGATGCTATTTAAGTATGTATTATTTATCGATAGGTACTCTACTATTCAAATAGAGGAATTTATTTACATTTAATATTTGGGATTTTTGCGTTCCAATTATCTAATTAAAATCTCATTTTATTACCATTGTTTGATATTAACACACATTTTGTATTTAAGGGAAGAGAGGATTTCAAAACATTTCCATACAACTTTTATTTCCATTATCGTTTTTACATACCAATCATGGATTACAAGCATTTCGCATTGGTTAGAAGTTTGTTGACTAATTAAAACTCTTAATCCAGCATTCTGCAACACATTAAAATGACGTAAAATATTCAGGTTCAACTTTTATTGTGTAGGTGGAGTTAAAGATATAATTACTCTGCATGTATGCTTTAATAAATGTGTAGTATCTAGATTTTAATCCAATTAAGAGTTAAATACAAAAAGCAAAAATGGTTCCTTTGGTAAGCTAATACTAGAAATCATTTTAAAGGAGCAAAAAAATATCTTAGCCTTCCACGCAGTCACTAAACAAGTTCGACAACGTTGAAGTTTGCTGCAATGACCGCTAAGTTGATGGTTCTGTCGACAGTGGTTTTCTCAGAAATCTTTATTGCACTCATCGCAAACGATAGAGTCAGCAGACTGGCAAGGGGGACTATTTCGGCAACATGGGCAAATGTTAGGACAAATCTTGTGGTGTTCAATGTGATTGGTTCTATACCTACAGAATTCACAAAAAAAACGCTGTTGAAAAGGCACTGGTTAAATTAAATGAACATTACAATGCTCTTCATCAAAAATTAAATTTAAAACTTTACGTTTAGTATTTCTTGGGGCTTCAAAATAAACTGTCTGACCTAATCTGTGGCATATATCGTGTAATTACTCAGGTAGTTTTGAAATTGTTAGATGTGTTCGATAGTACCACTGTTATTTAAATCATATTAGCGGCCGCACATAACTCCTGTGTCCGCCGATCCAACATAGGATGCTACGGCTACAGCTATGGTCACCCCTAATGAACGCCCTAAACATAAATTATTGATAGTTACAATACCACTTTTACGTCTGCATATCTCGGCAAAACTGACACCACTCATTCTCTGACGTGCTGGACCACCATACCCCATAGGTAAAACAACTCGGTCTACTTGCAAATTCAATGTATCATTATTAAAGATGCTTACATTGCTCTCTAGTGTCGCCATCATCAGAGTGGGTATCAGTTGATTTGCACGGCGGAACGCGGATCCTAAATGTTTACCAAGGAAATTGTCGTTAGTCAGCACCATACCAACCCAGTCTGCCGGATTAACGCCACACTTTTGCAGGTAATTTATCTGATGAGTCCTGTAACAACAAAGTGTAATTTTAGTAAAATGCATCATAGTACAAAAGAAAACAGATTGAAAATACGCAATTTATTGTTGCTTACCTTTAAGCAATGCCATTGGGGCTTGATTAGAACCGTCATCTTTAAATTTAAACACAACCCTCCTCGCAGTTGTATTAAACTTCTTGACATACCTCTCCCCAGTAAATACTGTTTTAAAATATTTATTATCCTCTAAGGGTGTTGAAATAATTCCACCATCAACACCTCCACCATATTTGGGTTCTGACACTATCTCCCCGTCTGTACTCTGAAATTAAAAATACATAGGCGAGTGTATTGTTTGTACTTACAGCTATGTTCACGGCCTCGCTTGTAGACTGCGGAGAAGTATGGGTATCGCAAACACAATCGACGACTGAAGAAGTTGATGGTCTCTAAAACAATACAACGATTACTAACTTAAAATTACGCAAACATTTAAAACATGATGGTGCGTATAGCAAACAATACAATTTTGTATTTTTATAAAAAGTATTCTGCTTACTGTATCACATCCAGTGTTTTTAAATGGGTACACTACACCACCGCTAACACAACCTTCTACTTTATCTAACATGTAGAAATTATAAAGGAATGTTAAAAACAACAAATTTTAAGGAAGTACCACAAACAATTAGGACTGCATTTTTTTCACAGCATCACGTAATCTCTGGAAATACCCCATATCAATCTCGGTTGTGGGTTCACCACGAACTACACGATCAACCATGTGGTAGTATAATTTTAATGAAAATTATGAAAACCAAGTCACTATTAAAAATTTTCACCAATGCATTAGTTACATTACCCTCCTGGTCTAATATCTCAACTTGATGAAATTTTGGATCTTTATTAGGAATATGTTTAGTAATTCAAATTTTAACAGGACTATTTCTAGCCTTTCATTATATTCCTGATTTTTCATAGCTTTTAATAGAGTAGCTCATATTTGTCGAGAAGTTAATTAATGATGATTCATTCCAATTATTCATTCAAATCAAGCATCATTATTCTTCATTTCATCACACATATAGTGAATATGAATATCAGGAATAATAATTTTATTTATAGTTGTAGCTCAAACTATTTCTTATGAGGTTAGATTAATTTTAATTTTGTTTTTTTGGTTTTGATTTTTTTATTTCTTTTCTTTATGTTTAATTTGTTTTTCTTCTAGATTAGAACAAAACTTAGAAAAAATCAGAATAATATTAAAAGACTTACTATGGCTATATGACGGGAAAAAACCCTATACCAAAATAACTTCACGCACCTAATAAACACAGAGTGCTATAGGTGCCTTGCGCAATGAAACCGGTGTTAGCTTCAAATCACACGTGTATTATCAAAATTGGCGATAAAAAAGTCGGCTTGTTTATTTGTCCCCGGGCATTTGACCATTTTCAAAAACGAAATAGTGCGCTCAAGCTTATTTATAAATCTAGGGCCCTTTATTCAGAGATATTGCCGATAAGACATTCCTTGTATGTAAAATAATATATTGGCCTGGTTTCGAGTTTGGTTATATCTGTTATTGTATAGGTATTTTTACTAATTTAACAGTAAAACGTATTTTTAGCACTGTATGCAATATGTTGCGATAGTGTTACACGTTAATTTGATGTTCGTATATTTCCAGCAATGTTGGTGGTTATGTCATGTATTTTTGAATTGTGATTGATTTTAGCAAGCTGCAAGTTAAGCCAAACCAGTATTTCTGAATTGTAAGGTGCTTTTTGCAAGCTGTAAGTTATGATTTGATTGATTGAGATTGCTCTGCAGATGATCGACTCTTTTCCCACGCCGGTGCCCTTACGTTTAGGGAGTGCACCGTTTGCCTTTACGTAATTACTGGGGTTTCCCCAGACGCGATAGAGGTATTTGAATGGTGAAACTGGGGAAATCCAGAAAATAATCACTTTATGTTAATGATTGGGAAAATCCATAAATAATTTATTTCCGTATTACTTGCAATGTGAAAATTGGAGTAAATTTAAAACCTGTTTATGCATTTGATTGATTGATTTGGGTCCTTACCTTTAATTAGGATTCATAATTAAAAACAAAATAGCCTCTGAATTTGATTATGACTAATAGTTAAAACAAAAGGACTGTGACAGGAATTTCATTATAACTTAAAATTAAAATGTGCTTTGATTATGACTCAGAATTAAAATAATTGGACTTTGATCTGCCCCACGCGACTAGCTCCACAATTTAATTATGACTCATCAATAAATTAAACAAATAAATTAAAAACAAAATTGCCGTTGATTCTGACCAGTAATTAAACAAAAGGACGGTGATAGGAATTTGATTATGACTCATAATTAAAATGTGATCCGTACAGGGGGCGAAGACCCGCTAGCAACTTCCTGTGTTCTATACCTGTCTTGTAGGTTAGTGTTAGCACACCTTATTAGAGGACAATTCAAATTTCACGTAAAAAAATAGCTGCGGGCTTTGATTTTGATTCATAATTAAAACCTTGATCTGGTCTACGCGACTACCTCAACTATTATGAGACCTAATAAAAAACAAAATGGCAACGTAATTTGCTTATGCATCATAATTAATACAAAATGGACACGGAATTTGATTATGACTCTTAATTAAAATAATTGGACTTTGACCTCTTCTGCTCCATCCCTATATGGCTCCCTCCACAATTTGATTACGACCCATAATTAAAAACAAAATTGCTGTGGAATTTTGTTATGACGTCATAATTAATAACAAAATGGCCGCGGAGTTTGATTATGACTCATACTTGAAAACAAAATGGCGGAGGAATTTGATTATGACGTCATAATTAACAGGAAAATGGCTGATGAATTTGATTACGGTTCCTAATTAAAAATAAAATGGCGGGGGGCTTTGATTATTACGTGATAATTGAAAGCAAAATGGCTGCGGAGTTTGATTATAACTCATAATTAAAATAATTGAACTTTGACCGCCCCCACTCCTACCCCACCCGGTCACGTGACTACAACTCGTTCCTCCCTCAGGGTCGCGTCACTACCATGCGCGCGCATTTTCCTACCCTACCTTGGCTGAAATGCCAAAAAGGCTCTAATTACAGCCAGAAGGACTCTAATTAGGGGTGAAAGTGCAGTCAAGGGGCTGAAAATTCCATCAAAGGGTTGAAAAACGCCCCCGAAAAGAAGCCACGTAGGCGTGACTTCCCTCACCATTTATGTCCCTTAAGTGGGCTCATTCAACTTACAGGAAGTTTTGTAATGTGTAAAGAACATAGACATGTTTGTATTTGCAAGGTCGACTTTAAATATACTATTTTCAAATTTCCCATCACACTTCTTAAAAGTATACCACTAGATGACGACCCTATTACAAAAATCAGTTTCATAAATACACCGCTAGATACTGGCATTGTTTATCCTAAAATGACACCCTCGCACGAAGTTCAGACGCCGACGGCCGATGCACGATGTTCTACGAAGATACAAAACGGCCTCCGAAAACAAGCGAAGCCCTCGCACGAAGATCAGACGCCGACATCCGATGTCCTACGATGACATAAAACATTGTCTTCGGAAATGTCCGACACCCTCGCATGAAGTTCAGACGCTGCCGATAGGCTCAACTGTCCTCGTTCTACTATCAGTTCATTACGAAATAGGTAAAAACAAAGACAATAATCTATGTCAAACATACGTTTAAAACTACATGTCAGATAGAGGTTAATAGACATCTAGATGCTAACTTAAGAAAATTCCAAAGCCAATTCCTCTATAAAAATATCGATAATAATACAATTGAAGCATTTGCAGTTATATTTATTTAATTTTTACACTTATTTTGCTTTATGTTAAGAAACTTTATAAAGAAATTCTATGTAAAATTAAATTTTCTTTAACAAATAGGTCTACATATTTTCTTATAAAATTAATGATTATTCAGATAGGTAGGAATTTTTTGCCGCTGAATTACGCGTCGTATCAAAAAATTTGGATTATAATTAATCTATATGGTTAAGTCTATACTATATATATATATATATATATATATATATATATATATATATATATTATGGTATTTTATATCTAAATATATAGCTGTATTTGATAAACATAAAAAACAACCCTTAATAAATCCTTACTCCCAAAATATAACCAGCGCCAGGATAAATGAAAGTTAAGTCTACGACATAACCTTCTATACCTACATACAGGGTGGCGCATTAGTGTGACAAAGTCCCATATCTTCTTTATTTAAAAGATACAAAGTTGTAAGATACGTTCTGGTGCATATTCAAAAATATTTTTAATTATACAGGTAGATCATAAAGCTTAGAAGAAATTTTAAATTTTTTAAATAGAAAACCCTATATTTATCATATTTAGATTCTACATACAATTTTAGAACATTTTATGTATAATGTCCTATACCTAAGTCTAACTTTTTGACAAATTTCAAATTTTTGTCAAAAATGACGTTTGCAGGTCAAAATATAGGTGGAAATCTTTTTTAAACGAAGCCTTTACCAATTAGTTATGGTTGGTTTTCTTGGAAATGGGGACCTACTCTAATGGGCTGTATTGATATTTTTGTAATACATTCACACAGGGTGATCAAAAATGGACAATAAAAAGTAGATTAAAAAAAATTCAAAAAGATTCAAAAATTCATTATTTACAATTTTAATTCAAGTTTTAAGTCAATTTGCTGTAAAATACACTAATGCATTACACAAATTATCAACTGACAATAAATAATGACGTTTCTGATGATCTCTATTATTTTTATATACCACGCCTCGCCGTCACGGCCAACTAACAACAAAACTTGAAAGCCGTATAGCCTTTGTACAATAAAAACATGTTAAATTGTCATTATTTCAAAAACTACAATTTTTTGGAATATACACTCTTATACAAAGTCACCCTTTTTAATGCTAAATAAGATAGAATTAAAAATAGTTTCAATAAAAAATGACTTTATAGGTTTTTTTGAATCTACTTTTTATTGTCCATTTTTGATCACCCTGTATGAATGTATTACAAGAATATCAATACAGCCCATTAGAGAAGGTCCCCATTTCTAAGGAAACCAACCATAACTAATTGATAAAGGCTTCGTTTAGAAAAGATTTCCACCTATGTTTTGGCCTGCAAACGTCATTTTTGACAAAAAATTTGAAATTTGTCAAAAACGGTTAGACTTAGGTATAGGACATTATACATAAAATGTGTAACTAAAATTGTATGTAGAATCTAAATATGTAATAATACATAGGGTTTTTTATTTAAAAAAAAAATTAAAATTCCTTCTAAGCTTTTATGATCTATCCTGTATAATTAAAAATATTTTGGAATATGCACCAGAACATATCTTACAACTTTTGTATTTAATTTTTTTTTTTGTATCTCTTTAAATAAAGGTCACACTAATGCGCCACCCTGTATGTATATGTAGGTGGAAGTTTTATTTGCTGCGTTTTTGCTTCAAGTGAAAATAACAAATGAACTTCTAATTATGATGAACAACAACATGTAGAACTTGCATTGCTTATTGGCAACGGAAATTAGATTTTTATTTATATCTATAAGGCACATTCTAGTTAAAAATCGCGGTTATTTAAGGTCTTAAGGTACGCTATGCTGTAGTTTTGTTTTACTTGAGATTGTAACTGTACCTACTTTATATGGTGTTCTTTTTTAAAAATATAAATGTGCAGTTTGTACGGCATGTGTAATAAGACTATATAATTACATGTAACAAAAATTACAGGCTTGTGATGCTGATCTTGTAAAGGTTACTAGACTAACGAGTGAATACAGTAATTTTTAAAGACACTTTTCTTACACCAACTTACAGAGTCGAAATACGATTTACCATCATTATTAGTGCTCATTTTTGACGCTGGCATCGTCAGATCTTTATGCAAGAAATGCCGTTTCCATCGTAACGCCTTAATATACGCGTCTATATCACGAAATGATTTGTTAAAGTAAATATTGTTAATTGATGAATGGTTAACTACTTTAGAACAATTAATTTCATCAAGTGGAATGTTAGAATGGCGTCATTGTTATACGTTTGCGTTATCATAAAATCAACAAGTTTGTCGAGGATATATTTGTGGATTATTTACTTTTAGAGTGCATAATTGCGTTGAATAAGTACGTTTATTGCCGTAGGTATGTAAGTTTGTACACAGCACAAAATGCTTTTATGTGATAAAACTTATTCTCAAGCGTTTGTTTTTATTACAGTAATGTTGTACATTTTTTAGCGACATACTTACGTATTCTATTTTTTTCTGATTGTATGTTTTGTTTTAAAAGATACAGCAACGCGTTTGTATTTCCCAAGATACTTTAAATTAGGGAGCAATAGATTACATACACACGTGCTCTGCGTTTTCAGCATTCGTTGAAATCCAGTTTGTGAATTTCATGTTCAGTATTACTTTATAAAGTGCAAATCCCTAGAATTATTACACATAAATATATTTTTTGAAACCGCTGTTAACATTAAAAAAAATTCGGCGCCAATACAACTAAATTTGTAGCATAAAACCCTCTTTATTATCTTAAGCATTTCACTGATCACCAATCGTAATTCAAGAAAAATGCCGTACCATTAACGAGTGAAGTGAAATAAATCAAATTTTGATAAACGCTTTAACCTTTCACTATGTGATTACGGTTTTGATAAAAATATTCTAAGCATCTCGACAATAAAGTTATTTTTTCAGATTGTGATTTAAACTACACACCATATTCGTCTTAAAAAATCCAGTTTATTGCCTTGATACGTAAACCGAATATTTAATTATTATTTGCAAGAAGAAATTTGTGAAATTTATCAAAATAATTAACTATAAGTAATACAAGGGAAATAGATGAAAGCTAGAAGACGTCCGCTAATTTAAGTAAATTTCATGCCATACTGACTATATATACAGGGTGTCGCGCCAAGAGTTTTGATTAAAAGTAATGGCGGATACAGTTATGTTAAAAATCTGAAATTACGAAGCTCTAGGTTTTGGATGACGCTGAGTTCAAATATAATATTGTCCTGAATGTGGCACTTCCCGTTATACCGGAAGTAGACGCCAACTTTGTTATTTTAAATGGAACCTAATATTTTTTATTTTATTATCGAATTCTACCTGAAATTCTAGATAAAATTTGTGCACAATGTCCTGAAGTATTGAAGTATGAAGTATTTTCGAGATATTTCGATTTCTATAAAAATTTTGAAAAAATCCTAGTCCACATTGAATAACGATATCTCCATTAATAACGAAGCTAATGACGTGAAATTGTAACCAATAAACAACAAGCGCTTGTCCGTTAATTCCATGTATCCATCTGATTGATATTTCATACAGGGTGTTTTAAACTTAGCCGCCAACATGCACAATTTAAATCATTTATAAGTTGCTTACTTTAAATAGAACACCCTGTATTTTACTTCCGCTGTATTTTTTTAAGCCAATTCGTTTGGTATCAGTATTCCCTATACCAAAATCTAACCACTTTTGAGATATTTCATTATCTTAGTTAAAACATAACAACACTTAATTATTTCAACATTAGTAAAGGGTAGGCCATGATTTCCATTATTTAAGGTGATATTTTGTTATTTTTTCATAAGTTATTAATTCTGAAATGTAACCAATAGCCTGAAAGGATTATTAATTGTGGATACCATTAAAAACGTTGACTAGGTATTTTAAATTAATTTAATTAGATAACTTACAAACAAAAATAACTAAATGTAATATTAAACAAATAAAGTTTTATAATAAGTGTTCAAAATTAGCACCATCTACTTCTAAACATTTATGAATTCTTTTCATTAAGTTATGGCTTGTAATTCTGGAAATATGGTCGGGTGTTAGAGAATTAAAAGCAAGTAAGACTCTCTCTGCATCATATCTTCCTTTGTCGTAATATTTTCCGCTGTATTTTTTTAAGCCAATACCTAAATCCAACCACTTTTGGGATATTTCATTATCTTAGTTAAAACATAACAACACTTAGTTATTTTAACATTGGTAAAAGTTGTCAAAGATTTGATAGTTAGAACGTTAATTATTTATGTTGTTTTGACAGTTTTCTTTACCAGTTTGTATTTCATAGTAAATAATAACAAATGTAGGATTTGCTAATGATGATTTTTTAAATCTTATTATTATTTACGGCGAGTGTAATAGAATTGTTGAACGGACTTGCCGTGTTTTTGCAGAAAGATATCCAAATCGACCAAATGCAACTGGTGATATTGTAAGAAGAATGCTTAAAAACTGCCGTCAGTTTGGTCAATTTAATACAAAAATTAATAAAAATAAACCAGTAGTGGACAGTGACATAAACGAAATTAATGTTTTGGGGTTATTTTACGGCCTCTCCAAATGCCTCCATTAGAGATTCTGAGAGAGATATTACTTTGTCGACGAGAACAATTCATGGCATTTCAAAAAAACACAAATGGAAACCATTTTCATATCAATGGTGCAAGACTTACAATCAGGTGATCTTCCTCGAAGGGTACAATTCTGTGAATGGTTCTTAATGAAGACCCAAGCGGATGAAAACTTCATGAAGAAGTAATGTGGTGTGATGAAGTAAAGTTTAGCAAAAATGGATTATTTAATCGACATAATTTCCATTTTTGGTCTAACGAAAATCCACATGTTAGTAGAGAACGTTATTTCCAAGATAGTTGGAGTTTTAATATTTTTTATGCAATAAAAGACGATAAAATTTTAGCATTAAGGTTTTATGATGAAAATTTAAATGGTACAAGATATTGCCACATTCTAGAAGAAGCCATACAATCGGCGTTACATACTTTAAGAAATGGAGAGGCGGCTTCAGCTTGGTATCAGCAAGATGGAGCACCTCCTCATAACTGTGGGCCTGTTGATCAGCATCTTTACGACATGTTTGATAATAGATGGATTGCCAATCAGGATCCGTTTCTTTGGCCAGCTCGCTCTCCTGATTTGGCTCCTCTAGATTTTGGTATTTGGGGTTACATTAAAAATCTGGTATTTTCCAAACCTGTTACGACAAAGGAAGATATGATGCAGAGAGTCTTACTTGCTTTTAATTCTCTAACACCCGACCATATTTCCAGAATTACAAGACATAACTTAATGAAAAGGATTCATAAATGTTTAGAAGTAGATGGTGCTAATTTTGAACACTTATTATAAAACTTTATTTGTTTAATATTACATTTAGTAATTTTTGTTTGTAAGTTATCTAATTAAGTTAATTTAAAATACCTAGTCAACGTTTTTAATGGTATCCACAATTAATAATCCTTTCAGGCTATTGGTTACATTTCAGAATTAATAACTTATGAAAAAATAACAAAATATCACCTTAAATAATGGAAATCATGGCCTACCCTTTACTAATGTTGAAATAATTAAGTGTTGTTATGTTTTAACTAAGATAATGAAATATCTCAAAAGTGATTAGATTTTGGTATAGGGAATACTGATACCAAACGAATTGGCTTAAAAAAATACAGCGGAAATAAAATACAGGGTGTTCTATTTAAAGTAAGTAACTTATAAATGATTTAAATTGTGCATGTTGGCGGCTAAGTTTAAAACACCCTGTATGAAATATGAATGAGATATATATATATATATATATATATATATATATATATATATATATATATATATATATATATATATATATATATATATGGAGTTAACGGGCAAGCGCTTGTTGTTTATTGGTTACAATTTCACGTCACTAGCTTCGTTATTAATGGAGATATCGTTATTCGATGTGGACTAGGATTTTTTCAAAATTTTTAAAACAATCGAAATATCTTGAAAATGCTTCATTTTTGGTATAGGACATTGTGCAGAAATTTTATGTAGAATTTCATGTAGAATTCGAAAATAAAATAAAAAATATTAGGTTCCATTTAAAATAACAAAGTTGACGTCTACTTCCGGTATAACCGGAAGTGCCACATTCAGGACAATATTATATTTGAACTCAGCGTCATCCAAAACCTACAACTTTGTAACTACAGATTTTTAACATAACTATATCCGCCATTACTTTTAATCAAAGCTCTTCGCGCCACACCCCGTATACAGGGTGCGTATTGACGATAGCATGTTAGACGAATAATGTGAACGGAAAAACCAATTCAGTTGAAAACTTGTAATATTTTATAAATGTACATGGTCTACTTACTGAAAATATTTTCATGCGGTATCACTACCGGTTATACAGAAAGTCGATACCAACTTTGTTATTTTAAATACAATGCCCCAATTTTTATTCTATTTTCGTTTTCTGCATAAAAGTTTACGTCTTCTACTATTAGATTTGGCGAACCTATCTCTAATCATTATTATGAAAAAAAAATTATTTCAGGCGTTAGCAACGAAAATTCGAATCTACTGAAAAATTAATATTTCATGAAACATAAAAGGCAGATAAGCGAAACTTGTACAACGGTTAGACACGATATTGGACTATGTTTTCAGTATTAGACATTTTTGAAATCTATTTCTAGGGGAGGTCCGGGAGTACCGGCAGTTAAGAAAATTAAAAACGTCAAAGAGTCATTTTTTTTAAATTGCAACTAGGTTTTTTTATACCCTCATTCGATGCAGAATTTAATTACCTATCTGCTGATATATTATATTTCTATACCTAAACTGAATGATTTTCGTGTTATCTGCTTTTTTTTACTTTTCTTGGAGATGATGTAGTAAATACACCGTAAATTAATAGTGTGCTTTGCAAACTGTTTTGCTGCCTGTCGTATAATACCTTCAATCAGTTGGCTATGCAACTGAATTATTAAATTTATAGTAAATGACAATTATTGAGATCAGTTCGTTTGTTTTACTTAAACACACATATAACTGCAACTGTGTTGCTATTTAGATTACCTGTGTTAATAAGGTACAACTTTCTCCATTTTTTTTTTGTATTTTAATTATTAAACCTATAAATTGAGTGGCGTCCGACAACAAACAAATTATTAATACTGGTTATATTATAGTAAATGACAATAATTGAGATCAGTTCGAGTGTAACTGTATATAAATGAACATGGTCTACTTACTGAAAATATTTTCATGGCGGTGCCACTTCCGGTTATACCGGAAGTCGATACCAACTTTGTTATTTTATAAATACAATGTCCCAATTTTTATTCTATTTTCTGTTTCCGCATAAAATTTTACGTCTTCTAGTACTAGATTTGGCGTACCATCTCTTACCATTATTAAGAAACAAAATAATTTCAGGCGTTAGCAACGAAAATTTTAATCTACTGAAAAATTAATATTTCATGAAACATAAAAGGCAGATTAATTAACACGGTAACTAGACTCATTTATTTGCAATAAACTTTGTAAAAATTCTCGGGGAATTTCTTCTATCGTTCTGGTAATTCGGATTTTTAAATCTTCGACATCGTTGGGCTTATCTTTGTAAACCCTGTTTTTTACGTATCTCCAAAGAAAAAAATCTAAAGGGCTTAAATCAGGCGAACGAGCTGGCCATTCAATACTTCCTCGTATCCCAATCCATTTGTTTGGAAAGACGTTATCCAAATATTGACGAACATTTACACCATAATGTGGTGGGGCGCCATCTTGCTGAAACCAGATACTGTTATTGGGAAGATGTTCATTGTTTTCATCTGGATACAGCATAGTACAAGCAGGTATAATTTCATTTTGCAATAACTGCAAATACAGAGCCGAAGTTAAATTGCCATTGATGAAAAAGGGACCGATAGTATGACCCCCTAGAATGCCAACCCAAACATTAACCTTTTGGGAGTACTGCGTATGGTGCTCCATAAACCAAAAAGGATTTTTCGATGACCAATATCTGCAATTATGTCTGTTTACTTCACCGGTAACACAAAAGGTGGCTTCGTCAGAGAAAAGAATATTGTTGACGAAATTTGCATTATTATTGCAAATATTTGACATTTCTTCAAAAAATTGTAGTCTCCCATCAAAATCATCTTCCGTCAACTCGTGTAGAAGTTGTACCTTATAAGGTTTATACTTTTCACTTTTTAAAATTGAAACGACCGATGACTGTGAAATATTGTGATTGGCCGCTAATTGATTGGTTGATAAATGGGAATCTTCAGATACGGCCAATAGAACATTCAGTTTTTTATCATCGCTTTTCGCTGTTCTAGGTCTACCACTCCTTGGCAAATCTTTAACACTACCGGTTTGCTCAAAGCGTTTTAAGGTTTTACCAACAACGGATTTAGAAATTGGACTTCTGTTTGGATGCGTGTCATTAAATAAATTACAAGCGTCTTGTAAACTTCTGCGTCTATTTCCATAACCCAGCATCATAAGTATTTCAATTCTTTCACATTTACTTAAACTCGCCATTGCTAATATTAACAGCAACAAATTGCACAATTGAAATATGTCAATTATTTGACATAAACAATAACCATTGATAAAGTTACCTCGCTCGAGTTTGTTTATCGCCTCGATTTTGTCTATCTAGATTAATTCTGCTAATTTAATGGATCTTTAATATTTGAACATTAAGGCACTTTTTCTCAATTTTTTTCAAATGTAACATATTGAAAATTGTATACCGTTGAAAAGAGAATAGAATGTACTATCGAAATCAATAATCAGAAATATAGGTTGTCATTTCAAAAAAATATCGATGACGTCGTAACTTAAAAACAATTGAAGAAAAAAATAATTCAAGTGTTCTCAAATGTAGATAATAATTTCATAACAAACTTTTGTATTGAACATAATTTCCTAAAATGAATATTAACGATAATAAATCGCCGTCTCCATACTTTTAACTATATATATATATATATATATATATATATATATATATATATATATATATATATATATATATATCTATATGTATTATATACATATTGCGTCTGATACGAAGCCCGGTACGATATATCGATTAGGCGAAGCCCTGGTAGAGAGGCAAAGGAAGCATGCGTACGTTAAAAGACGCTACACAGATTATGAGAAGCCCGGAATGAGAGGTAGCGGGAAGGTTTTACGATAACCAAACCTTGCATTAATTTTATATTATTCTCTAGTTTGAATCGCAACGTGGTACGTTATAAGAAGCCCATATTATATGTTATACGTATTTACTTGTGTAAACAATTGTACATTAAGACCAAATAAGGTATAAGATTTCTGTTTGCATTTATTTATACATTTGAATGTTGATCTAGTACGCTCATTAAAGAGTATACGCATATGCATACTTGCGATCAACAGTGAATTCGTATTTGGTTGATTTTAGTGCATGTAGAGTCTTATAATGAATCGAAACAAATTAATATTAAAATTAGCTAGTGAAAATAAAGTGACAGTGGTTACTTCCGAGCAAATGAAGATTGTTGAAAAGTTTAAGGCAAGAGAAGGTTATGCGTTTGAATCGTCCACGGCCCACATTTTGAAAATGTGAATGTTAATGCTAGAACTTCTCCTGAAGTCTTAAAGTTAACAGATTCTCTTAATTGCAAGTCTGGAAGTGTGAAAATTGTACAAATGACAATTTTAAAACCAAAAATAACCAGTACAGCCATTTCTATTGAATCCACTTCTGTTAGTGACGATTTAGTGTACACGTCTGAGCCTAACAATAATTTAAACTCGTATTTAAATGATATGGAGAACGTGGCGTTATCGAGACCGGCATCAACTATATCGCTAGGATCTATGGTACCAGATAGTGCAAGCGACGACGATAATCAGTTAGATAGTATTTCTGAATGGGACACGGCAGAAGAGGAGTTTATGAAGCTTCAAACTTATGAACCCTCAGGATCTGAATACAATCCATCTCACTCTTCATCCTCATCTGCAGATTCAGGGTCTGAGTCAGAATATAATTTTGAACAAGCTCCCAAACAAGTAGTAAAACCTATGGTACTAAATTTGACCGAAGAAGATCAACGAGAAGGTCAACCACCAACTAACAAGGTAAGACGTAACCCTTGGTTACATTTGCTTTTCTAACTTTAATTTAAATTACGGGTAAGTGAGACAATATTACTTGATTTTGTTTAATTTATAACCTTCCTTTTAACGATCCCCTATCCAATTAAGATGGATACAAACAATTACAATGGCAAAATATTAATTACAGAAGGATGAATGTGTTTCACGACAGAGAAGTTTTGGTTCAGAACTGGATGGATCGAGCGAAAACGTGTTTCCGCAAATCTCTAATGGACAAGATAACATTGTACGTTTCCCTCGAACTTTTGTAAGTGTTTGTTAAGTTATAAAGATTTTACCCCCATAAACATGTTACTCACAATAGTAAAATTAACTTAAGTACAGGGTGTTTGAAGGAAATTACCTATATCTAGATTAATAGTATATGGTCGTTGAACGATTTTATATATAACTGACACAAAAATCTCGAAAGAAATTAAAAAGTTTAATGTTTATTTGCACCGCGCTTGATTAAATTTATCCAAACGCTAACTGAAGCGTGGAACGCAAAACACAAGATACATTTTTGATTTTTTTCAAAATTCTACCTTATTGCAACGTAAAATGCAACCCATTTAATGCGCTATGCATTGAAACTCTAGTCTTGATAACATTAATTGCTTGTACAACCTAAATTAAAGTTAAATTTATTAATAATAGTTAGAAATTCAATATGCACCTACTTGCGGAAATATTCAAGCTCAAGATCTTTTAATGTCCTTATATGAGGTCTCAAAAATCTTTACATTGCCTGTCTTCAGATTTAATGTCGGTCATCAAGAAATCTATAAGTCGGTTATGTGTACTGTGGTAAAAGTTCTACTTTATCTGATTAATTACTGTCACATTCTGTAACAACGCAGAACGAATTTCTCGCGGGCTTAAAAATCAACCAGTGGCACAAAAGTGTGTAATTTTATGCCGTCTATAAAAATTCAGTATCTTTATAGTTTCAGACAGTCAGATAGTGACTTGTAACTATTCATATTTTTACAAAACCACGTTTAAAAAAAATATCATACATTATAAGGAATAAAAGTCACCTTGTGTGGTTTGACCACTACACGAAGTTCCTCTTTTATGTCAAATAACATAATCTACTATTATCTCTCAGTTTGGTGTTGGTTAAATATAATCAGCAGTGTTGGAGACCGGAATGAGTTACTACATTTACTTATTTTTTTCCTTTTAAGGGTGTTAATAATCAACAGTATACTAGAAAGCCATCCGCAAGAGAAGGACCGACCATTTGCCCTATCTGTTATCAAGACGTCATCACACATTTTCCTAGACATCTTTTTCGGCACCATAAAAATAATAAAGATATGCAAATAATCATGGATCTGAAACCAGGTAGTAAAGAACGCCTAGCGTCAGTTTCAGTTCTACGCAAGCAGGGATATTTTTATATACACACTGAGTAGGACATCATAAATGCTGTTAGAAGTTTCAATGATCCAACTACGGATTATTTTGTTTGCACATATTGCTTAGGGTATTATACAGAATAACCTTTATACAAACACGTAAATCAGTGCAAACCGTTCAAAATAATTGCAACAGGCGGAAAAGGTTCAAAACCCGTGTCCATACTGTTTTCTAAACGAAGCCAAAAATGTATTACTTGCATGCTTAAAATTAGAAAAGAAACTGATGTTGTGCCAAAATGAAATCCATTTCTATTCGCAAACCCAAATTCTACAAACAAGTGGATGGCTGGGACCAGTATCATTAGACGGATGGCACCAAATTGTCGTGCCAAGTAACCTGCTCTTCTAACATCAACGAAATTCAGAAAACATATTGCGACAACTCTTTAATTAATAAGCATGAAGCGTGATGAAATGGAGCAAATTGCTACTTTCATGGGACATACCAAATAGTCCGCACTCCGAATTTTCTAGGTAAGTGCATTAGCATATGAGGGTAGGGATTAAATTTACAGAATAAGTAATCACCGTTCAATTATACCATTTCCTACCGGTTAGTTACTGTACTGAATCGCTCATTCATCATTTATTGTTATTAGGTGCGCTATATAGTATTTTTATACGACTGTGCACAAAACACTACAATAAAAATTGTGTTTCGCACGCTGTATGAACGTACGCCCGTGCTTATTAATAAAATTATTAAAATGACAGACGTGAATCTACAGCATTTCAAATTTCATTGGAATATCGTCCACGTTTTACGAATACAAATTTTAAAACTGCAAAGTAACAGTTAATTAACGATATGTACTCGTCCACTATTTGTTCTGTCTAAAATATTCAATTAAAATGAAAATGGACGAATTAATTGTCGATTTACGTTTGTGAAATGTTGGACGTAGTGTTCATGTTTGTACGCGAACTTTTATGCAAAGTGGCGATTACATTCACCGGAAAAAGTGAAACAACGTTCTGCGATTGGTTCCATTTTGTGTCGGGAAGTTTGTACGTTATGCATAGATTTTTCCCAAAATCCATGCATAATTATACAGGGTTATTACAAATGATGTTCATGATTTCAAGTGTACATAAATCTGGTTTTATTTATCATATAAAAAAATAAAATGGTTACATTTCAAGAAAAAGTCAAAAAGTTTCATCCCAGGTGTCAAGAATAAAAAAATGTTCGATATGGGAACCCCTTATGACACAACAGATATCAAGGCTGTATTCAAACTCTTGCCATACTTTGTTAAGAGTGTCTTGGTCGATTGTTTCGTTGGCTCTGGTAATCCGTTGTTGTCTCAGGTATTCTTTCTGGTAACGGTATCTGTCTTTGATGTATCCCCACAAGAATAAGTCACAGAGGGTGATGTCCGGAGATCTTGGAGGCCAGTTCAAGAGTGCACCATCATTTGGACCAGCACGACCGATCCATCTGTCAGGCCACCGATTTCGAAGTTCAGTCCCAACATCGAAGTAATAATAATGTGGACGTGCGCCGTCTAGTTGCAGAATGAAATTTGGGTATTCTTGTTCTAATTGCGGTAGAAGTCATTCCGTCATCATGTACAAAAAAATTATTCCATTTATTGTTTGCCCAACAAAGAAAAAAGGCCCGTACACTTTGTTGTACGTGATAGCACAAAACACATTAACTTTCAAAGAATCGCGCATGTGCTCGATGTAGGTGTGTGGGTTCTCCGAGCCCCATATTCTGACATTATGTCTGTTCACTTTACCACACAAGTGGAATGTGGCTTCGCCACCAAAGACTAACCATTTTATAAAGTTTCCATTTTCCTTCAAGGCCTGCATGTTCTCAAGAAATGAAAGTCTTAGAACTTTTTTTGTTTCGTTTTAAATGCTTGAACAAGCTGAATTTTGTAAGGCTTGATCTTTACACTGTTGGCTGTGGTATACCAGTCTCTCTGCATTTAACAGTAGATTTCTGTTGACTATGTGTAAAACTTTACCTTACCTGCTCTACCACTTTCGAATAGTGATTGCTAGGGGGATCTTCATTAAATTTGGTTCTAAAGTGTCGTTGCACACTAATAACTGATTTATTGATGCGGTAATCCAACACACAAAATGCTTTCCTGTCTTCAAACTCAGCCATTACACAATTGACAACAATTGACTTTAACAGACAGCAGATACGTACTTAAACCAATGTAAATGAAACTTTATGAGTTTTCCTTTCCAGTGTTACCAAGTGAAATGGTCTTAAAACAGATTAATCCAGTAATATTTATAATTGAAATCGGGAACATCATTTGTAATAACCCTGTATAATGTATGTCACATTTATTTAATGTTAAATTCAATGACTAAACGTTTCTGTCTCTATATACTGAAGTCAAGTATGATATGATCGGTAAGAAATGTTTAACCTCCACTGCATCCAATCACAGGGGTTTAAATGCTTTTACCTCCCACTACCAATAGGAAACCCCCGGCAATGGATACTCTTCAATTTTAACCTAATAAAAGTAGGAGTACAAATTAGGTTTTTCGCCGTTGAAGAAAAAACAATTAACACGTTTCTTAATATCCTCAGATTGCCGCAAGATATCTATCAAACGGTAAAAGTTGCAAAGGTATTACTTTTGTTGGAAAAGGGGATAGGAAAGGAGTTGCGAGGAAAATCGTTGAGTGAAATAGGATTGAATAAAGATGTTTATTATAGTTCTGAATCTGAAGAAGATGAGAATCTTACAAATACGGGATCTTTTGCTGAATCTTTGTGTAGTGCTACAGACATAACTATTACAATCGAAGATGCTGGAGCTTGTATTGACCACACGATAAACATATTAACGGAATCTGCCGAAGAAATTAGATGGTTGGAAAAAAGCAGAAGCAAACTGTCAGAAGACGAGGAAAAAAATAAGCCAGGAACAGTAGACGAGTTTTTAAAAATAAATGCTCCACTAGTTCAAAATCAAGAAAATGCTCTAAGAGTAATGAGAAAGATTCTGGAGAAGAAAATAGGCTTCCTAAGAGGTAGCTTGGTGCTAAAAAAGTTTCTGGACGAATAAAGTGGAATTCTGAAAATAAAAAACTTGTATTGAACTATTTTCGTTATCATGTGAAAAGTAAGATAACACCCAAAAAACATGAATGCGGTGAATTTCTTACTAAAAATGGACATAAAATAAACAACAAGGACTGGGTGAGGGTAAAAATATTTGTATACAACTCATTTAGAGGAAATTAAGTGTTATCTTTCCTGAACTGTACCACTTGTCTTTTTTGTTACTTTATTTGTATTAAACGTTAGGTAGCCACCTACACATTACGTTTCTTAAAATGCAGTTAGGTATACATGAATTTTAAGTTAGCAAAAGGACATTAAAAACCTAACATCTTGAAAAAGATTTTAGATGAAGGGATGGTTGTGCACGAAATGGTGTTGAAGTTTATGTAATCCAAGCCATAATTAATTCTAATAATTCTAATCGTAAATCACGATAAACATCTTGTTTTATGCATCCCGAAAGTCCATAACCTATAGGGGTTAGGTCCGGAGACTTAGCCGATCAATTGATAGGTCCGCACGACCAATCCATCTCTCTCCAAATTGTGCATTCAGGAAGGGTTACCTATCGGCTATAAAGGGATGGAGCACCGTCATGATGAAAAATCATCCTTATTCGTTTGTTCAAGCAAACATCCTCTAATAACACTGGAAGATCGTTCTGCGAAAACTTTAAATATCTGGTCGCTGATAGACAATCCGGTAATACAAATAAATGGGCCAATCAATTGATGACCAACCACTGCACACCAGATATTTACATTTATGTTGTAAATTTGTTTCAACACATGTGGATTGTTATCGGACCAACGATGATTGTTGTGCTGGTTATTATTATCATTCCGAGTAAAAGCGGGTTCGTCAGTAAAAAGTATCAATGAAACTAGTTGACGATTAGCGTTGATCCATTCAGAAAATTCCAGTCCTTTAGCATTATTTATTAGTTGAAGGTTTTGTACTGTTTGAATGTAGAAAGGATAGAATATGTGTTTGCGTAACGTACGCCTTACCCTTACATAAGGAATGTTCATTTGTAAGGAAATCCTTCTGGTGCTTGTCGATGGTCATCGTTCTATTAAATCAAGAATATTTTTTGTTTCATTGGCATTTAGGTTATCGATTCGTTCAGAATGATAAAGACTACTTGTAAGGCCAACGGATACACGTATTTTGTCAAATATGTTATTCTTGCATCTGCAACCGCTCTATTAGGAAATCCCCTCCAGTATTCTCAACGAGCAGAACATGAATTTCCATTGAAAAAAAACCTAACAGAACATGTCAGCATACTCAATATGGGTAAAGATGCTTGGCATTTTTAATATTCTATTAAATTATTCCTATCAACTGTAGATGCGCCCTTGCGACTTCATTAAGCTATATCTTTCTTAAACAATGTGGCACAGAATGTTATAGATTTTTAAGAGAGTCATAATGGTGGCTAGTGGCACCCCACGTCAATTAATGTGAATTTCATGCCTCAAGTAACCCCTGTATACAAAATATCGTGAAATTAGCTCAAGGCGACCGAGAAATATTAAAAAAAAAATTGATTTATTTTATTAACTGTTACACCGCGTACGTCTCCCTCCCTTCTCCTCTCCTTCCTCTCCTCCCTCTCCTCCCTCTTCTCCCTCTCCTTCCTTTTCCTTTCTCCCTCTCCTCTCCATCTCCTCTCCTCTCCCTTTTTCCCTCTCTTCCTCTCTCTCTCTCCTCTCCCTCTCCCTCTCCCTCTTCTCCCTCTCCTCTCCTCTCTTCCTCTCCTTCTCTCCCTCTCCCTCTCCTCTCTCCCTCTTCCCTCTCCCTCTCCCTCCCTCTTCCTCTCCCTCTCTCTTCTCCCTCTCCTCTTCTCCTCTCTCTCCTCTCCCTCTCCCTTCCTCTTCTTCTCCCTCTCCTCTCCTCTCCTCTTCTCCACTTCTTCCTTCTCTCTTCTCTATCCCTTTCTTCCCTCTCTCTCTCTCCCTCCTCTTTCTTCCTTTACCCCTTCCCTTCTCTCCTACTACTTCTCCTCTTCTCCTTATCTCCCTCTCCTCTCTTTCATCTCTACTTTCTCTTTACATTTTTAAATTCTTTTCTTTGTTTCTTATTCTCTTTTCCCATCTTTGTTTTTACAACTTTTCCCTTTAAACAGAATTTCGCTCTTTTACCATATACTTTTTTTATCTAACTAATTTTTTTTAACCATAACTTTTTTTCTTTTACTTCTCTACTTCTACTTCTGATATCTCTATATAAGGTAGATAAAGAACAGTCCTCAGTTTGTAAACAAAAGATACATGCAATCGTCGAACAACAAATTACCTAAAGTAAAAAGCAACATTATTACTTAATCACCAGTGTGTGCATCATATTTTACAATCCTGACTAAGTTTTATTGTAAACCGAAGAGCAATTTGTTAAACGTAAAAGTAACTATTACTTAATCAAGTGTGCATCATATTTTTACAATTGCTACAACCGTTGTGAAGAGCAATTTGTTAAAAGTTCATTATTACTAGTGTGCTTCATATTGCTAGCTATGAGTATGCCAAGTAGTAGTGAGATGGTTAATTTAACAAAGCGTATTGTACCCTTATTGAAAACAAAAAAGGAATTAGCGAGGCACATCCGTATAGTTAACACCAATATCAAGCTATTGTAGGGTATAATTAAACATAAAATGTATTATAAGACCAATGAAAGCCTGCTTAAGCTTGAGAGCAACTTAGCATTGCTCAAGTGCTATCTGGTTAGTTTGAGACGGTTAAAGAACGCTTCAGAGAAAGTTGGTGGTGGAATTGTCAATAAAAAAGGTATGCATAAATTACGTTGGTACCCCCTAGGCTCATGTCTTAATGGTAGGTTGCTTACGGGAATTATAATCAATATGTCAAACATTAAGGACCCTTTGATATTTTTACTAAACACGTATAATAGTTTTGCACGTAAGGTGAAATTAATGTTAAGGCAATCTATGCTAAAGGTAAATGTGGTCTTAGGCTGCAATTTTATGCAACCCCAAAATGATAATGTTGAGTTGAAAACTTTTGCCACAAAAAATTGTGTTATTGATATTTCAACCAATGTACGTGTCTGGTACAATGAAAACGTGTATGATAAGTTACGGATAAAATTAGAGGAGTTTTCCGAAAGGGATTCCGGTTGGGCAGTACATGAAGTCTTACATTTAAAAGTGAATATTAATAGCTATCTCCCATTTAGAGGCGGTCATTTAACCTATGTTAAAGTTCCTCGCTTCATGCAGTAGAGCAGTAAAGCGTGCTGTTGTTAATGTTAAAAATAACGATGAGTATTGCTTCCTGTGGGCCGTTGTTTCGGCATTATATCCCGCGCAATATCATACGGAAAGGGTTCAAAGTTATCCCCATTTTAGAGATGTTTTGAAGTACGATTCAATTCACTTCCCCATTCAATTGGATGATGTAAAAAAATTTGAGAATCTAAACAACCTCGCAATTAATTTGTACTGTATAAATGGTAAAAAAGTTGCACCATTTGTATTGAGTAATTAGCAAAGCGATAAAGAACCCATAAATATTTTAATACTTTCTGCTGGGGATGATACTGTATACCATTTCACATGGATTAAAAATATATCAGCTTTATTTTCAAAACAGATATCAAAGGATGGTCATAAGAAAGTAATTTGTAACCGGTGTTTGAATCATTTTTGGTCTGACGTTGCTTTAGAAAAACATTTAACATATTGCAGTCAACTTAATCAATGCTCAGCTAGGCTACCTACCGAAGCGGAAATGAATTTGCAGTTCAAAAATTTCGCATTTCAAGAAAAGGTGCCATTTGTCATTTATGCCGATTTAGAAAGTATTTTAGAGAAGTGTGCAAATGGTATCGAAGGTAATACTCTATTTCACTCCAAACACACACCTTTCAGTATTGCTTACTATTTGAAGTGTTCATATAATGATTCTTTATCCCGATTTAGGCTTTATAGAGGAAAGGATTGCATTCAATGGTTTGTTAACGAGCTTCAAAGTATTGCACATTGGAGTACCGAAATAATCAATCAAATAATTCCTATGGGTACTTTAAGTCACGGTCAGGTTGAGCAATTTGAAAGCGCCACGGTTTGTCACATTTGTCGAAAACCATTTACTAATTCTGATATAAAAGTTAGAGACCATAATCATCTTACGGGAGCATTTCGGGGGGCAGCGCACCAGGCATGTAACCTAAACTATACAGACTCCCACATTCTGCCAGTTGTATTCCATAATTTATCAGGTTCTCATTTCATCATTAGAGAATTGGCTATTGTTCCCGGTATGATTTCACTACTGCCCATAAACAAAGAAAGATATATCTCTTTCGCGAAGGTAATGGAAGGCACCAAAATTAAGTTTAGATTTATTGACTCTTTCAGATTTATGAGCAGTAGTATTGAAAAGTTGTCAGACTATTTGGAGGATAGTAAAAAAATTATTTCCCGCGCTAGTTGCAACAATGAGGAGGAATTTTCTCTAGTAGTTCGCAAAGGTGTGGTTCCTTATGAGTATATTGATACGTGGGACAAATTAAACGAGACCACGCTCTCTCCCAAAGAAGCATTTTTCAGTCATCTTAATAATGAGGGAATCAGTGATGAGGGTTTTGCGCATGCGGTTAACGTTTGGAACAAATTTAGTATTAAATCGGATTTGTATCTAAAAACAGACGTTCTACTTTTAGCAGATATTTTCGAGAACTTTCGGCAAACTTGTTTAAGTACTTACGAGCTTGATCCTCTGCACTATTATACAGCTCCCGGTTTAGCATTCGATGCTATGCTTAAAATTACACAAGTAAAGTTAGAACTATTTACAGACATTGATATGCTAATGTTTTTTGAGAGACGGGTTAGAGGTGGTGTAGCTCAATGTTCAAATTGGTATGCTAAAGCTAACAATAAGTACATGGGGGAAAAATTTGATCCCACCTCAGAAAGTGTGTATTTAATGTACTACGACGTGAATAATTTATATGGAGCCGCCATGTCAGAATTTCTACCATTTGGCGATTTTTCTTTTGTTGATGAAGCTAATTTTGAAAGTTTAGATTTAATAAACCATCCTGATGATTCGGAAATTGGTTATATAGTCGAGTGTGATTTAGACTATCCTATAGAATTACATGAGAGTCACAGTGATCTACCGCTGGCACCCGAACATATGGTTCCACCCACACCTGATTCCAAAATGAAAAAATTACTGCTTACCCTGTATCCAAAACGTAATTATGTAATTCATTACAGAAATTTGAAAGTATATTTAAAATATGGATTGAAGTTGGTAAAAGTACACCGTATATTACGTTTTAAACAGTCCCCGTGGTTAAAAAAATATATAGATTTAAATACAGCCATGCGTCAGCAATCTCAAAATGAATTCGATAAAAATTTCTATAAATTAATGATTAATAGTGTTTTCGGGAAGCTGATGGAAAATGTACGTAAGCATAAGGACATACGGCTAGTAACGAAATGGGAGGGTCGCTATGGTGCTCGTGCTTACATATCAAAACCAAATTTTCATAGTTGTACAATATTTGACAATGATATGCTTATCATTCAAATGAATAAGCTTGAAGTATATTTCAATAAACCTATATATGCAGGATTCAGTGTTTTAGACGTTTCGAAAACTTTTTTATATAATTTTCATTACGGTTACACGCTACCCAAGTTCCATAATAGTGCTAAGCTCTTGTACACGGATACGGATAGTCTCATATACGCCTTTTCGGTTCCCGATATCTATGAATGTATTAAAGAGGACATTGATAAATTCGATACATCTGATTATAGTCCCGACAACATCTTTGGGCTCCCATTAGTAAATAAAAAGGTCCTCGGCTTAATGAAAGATGAAAATCATGGCAAAATTATGGTTGAATTTGTAACACTTCGCGCAAAAATGTATGCTTACGCGGTTGATGAAAAGGTTGTAAAAAAATTAAAGGGTTCTACGCAAGCAAGCGTGAGGCAGATCACGATTAATGATTATAAACAGGTTTTATTTATTTGATGGTGGCGTAATCAACATCTCATAAGATCAAAGAAACATGATGTGTTTACCATTAAACAAAATAAAGTCATACTCAATCCTTATGACGATAAACGCTTAGTAAATTTTGATTTCACTGATACTAGACCCTGGGGGTACAACTTTCAGTAAACAATGAGCAGTCTTCAGGACAGCTTGCAGGAAGAGCTGCAGTGCAGTAGTGATCAAATCTACAAAAAGTACCTGAAGTGTTCTTTGACCTCTCCTGAGAACTATACATTTATATTGAATATATTGCAAAATATTGTTATTCCCGATGAGTGTTTTAACTGGTGTGCTATAAACTCAAAGTGTGCAACGGAAGTAATTATTAAGACATTATTTGATAGAAAAATTAGCTTAGACAATACTGTTAAAAGTTTTACGAAATTGTGTACCGATAAAGGTTCGTTAACCTCTAATGATGTAGATAGGATTTTAGATGACATGAATTTACTTGGTGACATACCCCTTAAAATGTACATATACAAGTTATTATGGGGTGATTCATTGTGTACAAATGCTAGCGTACAAAATATTGTTTACAAAGACACTTCCTCTATTATAAGTGAATGTATCGAGACAGCAGCATATTATGCTAATTACAAGTGCCTCACTATTTTAATTGAAGTATTGTTAGAACAAAACATTACATATAAGTTTCAACCGTGGGAAAATGAGGAACACCACAAAATTTACCGCTGGATTTTGGAAAACATTGAGAAAGGTGATTCCTGCTTGGGATGGACATGTGGACTAGATTCGGGAATATGGCCGTCTAGTAATTTAAACGATTATAGATTTAGGTTTACTATATAAGATGATGTAATATTTAAAAAATACAATTATAATTTTTTATGTGGTTTTAATTCATCTAAAAGTTACAAACCCTATAGCTATATTATAAAACTAAATCGTCTTTATTGATCTATGATCTTTCATCCAATCCCCACCACTTTACGAATAACTTATTATTCTTGGAGCGAAGCGCTTTTTCCACAAGGTACACATCCGGATACTTTGTTTTCTGTAATTCATGTTCATAAAAGCCTCCTAGTACAGGTGATCCTTTCATGTCCTCCAACATGTAAGTGGTTGGGTTAGTAATGCAAACTTTCACAATCTTGAATAGTTCACTTGACCAATTGGGGGTGTATCCTTTAGCGAAAATACTTTTAAACTTACTGATTCGTACTATGTCACCCACACAATAACGATTCCTATCAACTATTTTACCGACATCTTTGGGCTTCATTCCTGTAGTTCTATGCTTACGATTGTTATAATCCATCGTTACGGTGTCAATTGTATCAATCCATTTATATTTACCCTGTAGGCTGAATGACTTATATAGAGCAGACTTAACGGTCCTGATCACTCGTTCCACAATTGCTGCCTTCTTTGTGCTATAGGTGGAGTAATGGTTGACTCCATAACGCTGCATTAGTTTAGTGAAATGGTCATTGTAGAATTCTTTTCCTGCATCTGTCTGCAAATTGGAAGGTTTCCGGCCCGTTTTGAAGATTGTCTGCATGGTCTTGGCAACTTCCAAGCTCGTTTTGTTTTAATCCTTTAGTCCACAAGTATTTAAAAAAACAGTCAATAACTACTAAAATATACTTGTAGCCCTTATTTTGTTTGGCATATGTGTTAAATTCGACCAAATCTGCTTGCCAGATGTCATCATATCCTTTAATTATTGTGCGCCTTCGTTTAAAATTTTTTCTTGTGGGTTTGTGCAATTCATTGACGAGTTGTAATTTGGACATGATCCACAATTTCTTTAAGTTGATGTAGTTTTTCCTCCAACACTAGATAAGCGTTAAAGTTCCCTTTAACAGCTTTCTGAATTGCTTGCAGACAAAAATCAAGGTATCCTTTACTTATAGCATCACCATCTTCTTCCGGATCCGCCAACTGTGTCAAACGGTTTCCATCCAAATTCAACCTTGTTGATAAATAGTATTGCTTGGTGATGACATCTTGAGGATCTATGGGGTTGGCAACATTGCTGAGTCTCTTCTTCTCGATATCGAATTGATTATCATCAATAAGTTGAAACTGGGGGATTAATTTCTTAAATTGATACTGGGTGTGTGACCGTCCAAATTTATCAAGGGGCATTTTAGTTATGATATGTCGACATCAATGCATTCTGATTTATATTGTTCAAAAAACTAGTGTTTGGTCTATCGATGTGTCCATCTTCATACAATTCCTCTACAATTGATATCATATCATTTACGACACCTGTGTTTCCAGCCAATTTTTCTGCCTACAATACTTCTAGATCGCGAATTAGTTCATGTATGTCATTCCAATGTTAATTCCTTAAAAAACATAGCTTCACCTCCCTGAGTTGAGGGTGATGACAGCAAGGGTTTGATTATTTGTGTATACTTTTTGCTGCGGCTTCCTCGAATCTGTCCACTTACATCATAATCTCGCCTTGCAACATTCGTAGCTACTAAAATACGTTTATAATTCTTTCTACCCTTTGAATTTACTAGATTTAAATCGGGTTCATTCATAATAAGCAGATCATATAAACCTGGAGTCCCTTTATACGTGACACCATTGATGATCATATCGTTTCCTTTAATTGTGATGGGGGTATTACCAATTGCCCATTTGTCTGTTTTGGCGTCGTAGTGGCCTCCATAAGTGTGATCAATAGCACCTTCAAGATCCCTCATAATACGTTCAACATATATACGAGGTAATTCGTGGTACTGCTCGAGAAATTCTTCAGAGATGGGTTCATTACAGGAATCATCTGCGATACTAAGAGGTTCTTCTTCCTCGGCAGTAATCTCTCCTACGACAGATGTTTCTAGGAAAGGTGGTGTACGAGGAGGGGGATTTATTTGAAACAACGGAAGCTGAGCTAGGGGGCTTGTCTTCGTTGCTAATGAGTGTGCTAGCGGGCTAGTGGTAGTATGCTTTCTTCGAAATATGAACAAAGGCGGGTTTTTGGGTTTAACGGACTCCTTTGTTTTCTTATCAGGATGCATTTTATTCGCTATTTCAGTTATGGGTTCTATTAGAGGTTTATAAGTACTTTCAAACGTTCTTTCATTATCAATGCGGGCAGTTTTAAGACTGTTGTATTTCTGCTGTATTATTTTACGAGCCTGAATAATTTTTCGCTTTAATATCATCTCCTTATTATCCATTGTAGCAAAATGGCTGTTAATACCTAAACGGATGAGTAACTATTAAACCACTGAAATCAGGTTAAGGTATTATATATTCATCAAACCTTTTCCTATAGCGACCATTATTGACTTCAGCATCCTTATTTATGACTATGAACCCAAACGGATCTATCCAGCACTTTGAACACATCCCGAAACAATGTCATGCTTATGGTGGGGCTTATATGATCCTCATACACATGTTTTAGGTTTAATTTATCTTGCTCAAATAATATAATTAGATTCGCATTGTCACGAATTAATTGCTTTGGAATTTTACTGTAAGTTTGACCCAAATAGAAACAATCAATATCGTTATGTCTACCCATAGAAAAATATGCCCTTATGTTATTTTGCTTTTCACAGGCAATATCATCAAAGATAAAGATAGAGTTTGCTTTTGCACAATTCGGTTCAATCACATCTTGATTACCACTAAACGTAAAGTAACCTATATCCTTTATCGGAAGTAGGATTTCCTGTAAAAGTTTGTACTTGTTTTGATTTAATGACTTGGAGTATACGTATACATGTTTAAATTTCAAACCGTTTTTCTCAGTAAGCAAACTAATCATTGCGTTTCTTTGCCGCAGTTGGAGGGGCCACATATAATGCCACGTATACTATTAGGAAGTAAATCGCCATGTTTTGAAGTACCAGACTTTTCATCAAAGTCATGATTTTGAATTGGTAGTTTTTGTTTCTGCGCAACTACTTTCATCTTTGATGGATGAAATGAAACTAAACGAATAATAACAACATTTTTATTTATATAACACAGATTATAATTTTTTCACTTCTCCGGTGAGTGGGTAGTACTGCACAATAGCATCATGGAGAATAAGACCATAGGCAACGATTCCATTATCGAAAGGTGTTAGAGATTCCATTTCCAATTTGATGTCTACTGTTGAGTTTTTTAAGGATTCATTCTGTTTAGAACAGTCCATTACAAATACTGGACATGACTTGAATTCGGTGTAGTTGAATAACGCATCTGTATTATCTTCATCATAGTAGTCACATCGGAAGTTCAAAAAAATTGCGATAGGCAGGTATGTATTGGTTAGCACTGAAGTTCAAATGCATTGCTTCATAGGGATAATACTCGGAATTCAGATGTACTTTAAGGTTCCTTAGGTTAATGTGATCAAAATTTCCGGCTCTTGCAGACTTTGTGTACCTTTTACCTTGTTGGAATGCAACAATTATCCAGCGCGGTTTTTCCAGTTGAGTTGACGTTTTTATTGGCCATATATCAGAGGTTGCTTGTTTTAAAGCAGGTAATTCATATAACTCCCATTGACGAAATGGAACAGTAATAATAGAATTCTTATTTATTCCTTCAAACAAGTGTAGTTTCGCAGCATCACTAAGGGTTAAGTGTGGTACTTTCCATTGAATTTTATTTAGGGTTATTTCCGCATCAACGTCACCATAGTAGCACTTTGTATCGCTTCTAGATCGAATTAAAATCAACTCTTGACGCATATTCACGATAATCCTCCATTATTCCAAATATGTGGTTCAATGGTATGCATACTGTAAAGGATTTTTCCCATTTCCTCATCGAATTCTACTTGTAATGGTTTCTCATTCTTTGGTGACCACCCCAAATGGCTTAATGCTTTGCTCTTTCTTCCCGTATAAGCAATATATTCCTTAAGTGTGGATGTTATGTCCGGATTTCGGCAAACGTCCAGTCTTTGACCTCCTAACTCAAACGAATTTCTTCGAAAAGGTAGATAGGCAAATTATTGGTTAAGTCGCATGATTTTCCTTCATCTTCTTTCTTCAGCTTACCTTCTATGTACAGAAAACTATCATAAGTAGCTGTAATTAGATCCTGATTTTGAATTAAAATGCGTATTTCTTCGGAAGGTCCATACTTAGAAGAGCCATACGGAAGATAGGTGTGAATATCTGATTTAATTATAGCATCATCGAAATGTACGTTTTGAAAGATGTTTAATGATTCGGTCATTGTGTAGATGCAATAAGGGTTGATGAGTAATTAAAGATTTACTATAGGGATGATGTCTTTTATATGAATTTCTTCTCAAACCTTTAAATTAAGTGTTATTAATTATGCCTTTTACAGCTTGTTTAATTCATATTTTTCAAGAAGGCACTATAAAAGCTTTCATTGTTATACAAAGAAAATCCCTTGTTCACATTAAATACTGCATTTTTTAAATTACGTACATAATGCAAAGCTATTGTTATTTATAGCGAAACCTTTTTCTTTTTCATTAAAGTCTATTAAGTAGTATATAAGTTTTAAAGTTATTAAAAATAATTTTAAATAATGTGGATGCATTGTGTGTTTTATACAAAGAAAGTCTTTATTAGCTTGAATTTTGTTAAATATTCCTACAAATTTTTAAGAATGCGAATGCGTTATTAACAAAGAAAACCCATTGTTCAATAAAACATTACATATTTTAGATGAATACATATGCATTCAGCTTCAGATGTGTGTAAGCGGAACACATCGCTGTGCAAAAGAGATAGACATTAAAGTAAACTTCATTCAACAAATTTAACATTTCTTAGAGATACATTAATTCTATTAAAATGTACGCTTTGAAACACGTTTAATGGTTTGGTCACTCAGAACTTTCAATCCAATTGATGTTAAAAAGTATTTCTCTGCAGATGTTAACTGCAATGAGGGTTGATTGGGTCTTTTGTATGAAGATGTCTTGTGATTAATTCGCAGACCCATGTTCTTTTAGTTCTAAGCGTACCGTGAATGGTTCACTTTCACCAAAGTCTATTAACTCACCCTTTTGATTTGTCAATTTGATTGTTATATTACTGATTATGTCTGTGTTTATTTCTAAATATTGAGTGTTGGTTGGAACTTTATCCAAACGATACCCCGAGGGGACGGAAACGTCAATTTCCTATATTATCTTTGCAGGTTTACTGTTTCGATAAGATCCCTTTATAATGTTGCACTCCACATGCAGATTAGTGTGTTTAATTATTTGGATATATAACGCTGATGTGTGTAAGATATGCGCTTTTAATATTCTAGGCTAAAAACCCCAGCATGCGGCCAATGCTACTCTCTTTAGTAAAATCGATCTCAAATGAACTGTTTATCTCACACTTAAGCGTATTGTTGTTTGCCCTAATAAAAAATTTTGTGGATATCTTTGATTTCAAGTAAGCACTAATTTCATCTAACTCATAGGCACCGTGTGGAATATTAATCACTCGCAAATGAGATGAATTTGTTCTAAAATAAAATCTATCGTTGCCCGTATAAATGTTTCTAATGCTGTTGCACCCGTAAAATCCCACCAATCCAACAACGTATTTCTTCTCCAAATCTAGCTCTATCGGTGGGTAGAAGTTGCAGCTAGCTATGTTACCAACACCTTCTAAACTGAATGTTATTGACATAACTGAGAAAATGTAAGGTTATGTCGATTATTTATATAGAAATTGTAGGCATAGGTGCCCGCAAATAATGCTATTAAATTCCTGATCTTGATTGTAATTATAATAAATTTTACATCCCCGAAAGTAGTTAATCGCTTCAACTGGTGGTCGAAGATTACCGAAACTATCGTAATACCATACCTTTTCACCACGCTTTTTTGTAGCAAACCCAATGTGTACCCGGTCCGCTCTGACTATCTAAGTTGATGATTCCAGATTCATTTTTCTGTGGTAATTTAGGAAGGCTATCTCTCATAAAAAATACCCCTAAAGTATGGAACATCTTTTGTGTATTTTTTTAAATCAATATCTGTTAACGCTCTTTCGGGTAATCTACTCAGTTTTTTGGAAACGGTTTTAAGTATAATGCACCACCAGATTTGTATGGTTTTAGATAAAATGCGCCACCAGCGATCGATTCCATCATACGATTATGGCACGATGTCTCCTTTTGCAATTTTTTGGCATTTTTTGCATCATTGACTGCTTTGGCAATTCCCGATGCACCGCCAGCTAAAGCACCGATTGCTGATAATCCTGCGAATAACGGAATATTTGTTTAGGTAAGGGAATTACTCTAGGAACGTTAATGTTTTTCTTTCCCCCCAACCTTTTTACTACACTTTATTGTGTCGGTGAAATCTCCGTTAGCTTTCATTTCTTTAGCTATTGTTTTCCGTACATGCAATAAACTTTCACCATTCTTCTTCTTGGACCGACACCCCATCCCAAATTTTCTCTTTGCCTTCATGGTGGTACCGATTGCTAAAGCTGCAGTTCGTTCACCTAATGTGGCGTCTGCCGATTTAAAGCGTTCCCAAGCTTTTTCTTCTAAAATTTTATCTGCTCTATGTCGACTTTCCAAATCTTGGTAGTCTCTATAACTGATATCATGCAGTTTGCACTGCGCATCTAATTGATTAATACCGGGGTCGCCGCGTGCTAGTCGTTTCTCTAATTTTGTACCGGGGCCACAATACTGGTAACCGGGTAAATGTAATTCCACCGGAAGTTTATTGATTAGTGTATTCACTAAACCACCTGCACTCTTCCGCTTCTTACCTATCACTGTTCACCTTAAGGGATAGGGCAGGGTATTTATACCTAAAATCGTGTAAAAACTTTATTTTTAGTAAATGCTATACATTAGATAAGCAGGGCGATAGTACAATATTTCCATTAAGCATACAGTGTTATGTGAATTAATATTATATTTGGCATTTATAACATCATGAATGTCTTTATAAATGTCATCATCACCGAATTCCTTCTCACGAAAACGACGGTAGTCAACCACTTGTCGTATGAATTTTTCATAGAAACAGCAGATTGTAAGATTCAAGAAATTCCAATCTATAGCTTATTATGTCCTTCAACTCGAATAGTTCTTCTATGTTATGGACATTGAATGTACACGAACAACAGTTGTAGTTTTGTATCATAACCGTTTTCAAAATTCTCTCATATCCTTTAAGCAATTCCCAATTGTAAGAAATACCGAGATTGCTAGATAGAGATTCGTAATCTTGCTCGGTGTATTATATTCTCCTCGATTACATGTGAGCAATCAATTTGGCTTTCAATTTCTTGGGATCGACTAGCAGGATTGTAAAAATATGATGCACACACTGGTGATTAAGCAATAATAGTTGCTTTTTACTTTAGGTAATTTGTTGTTGCGACGATTGCAATGTATCGACAAACGTGGGGACTGTTCTTTATCTACTTATATATAGATAAGTTCGGGTAAGGTCGGATAAGTTCGGATCACCTTTTCATAAGCTACGACTCAGCCAAAACAATGAATCGCCTTTGTTCTCTCGTGTGACCTTGAAAATTGTAAGCATAGACTTTGAACCGTTGACAATGCATCGTCTTTGTTCTTCATTTCCTAGAATTGAGATAACCTATTTTTAAAATAACGGAACAATAGATCGCATTTGTTCATTTCTCAGAGGTGTGACCTTATAAGCATAAACTTTAAATCGTTGGCAATGGATCGCCTTTGTTCTTGAAAGTTGATTTCTCAGAATCGGAGTGTATTTAGATAACAATCTATTTTTATAAATCAACCAGAACAATGAATCGTCTTTGTTCATTTCTCATGTAACCTCTGAAAATTATAAGCATAGATTTTGTTCTTGATTTCCTAGAATTTCAGAAGCTATGACTCGGCCAAAACAATAGATCGTCTTTGTTCTCTCGTGTGACCTCGAAAATTATAAGCATAGACTTTGAAGCGTTGGCTAGAACAATGAACCCTCTTTGTTCTTGATTTTTCTCAGAATTTGATATGTAGATAACAATATATTTTTATAACTCATCCAAAACAATAGATCGTCTTTGTTCTCTCATGTGGCCTTGAAAGCATAGACTTTGAACCATCGGCTTGAATAATGTATCGTCTTTGTTATTGATTTCCTAGAATTGAGATAACAATCTATTTTTAGAATAACGGAACAATGAATTGCCTTTGTTCTCTCATGTGGCCTTGAAAATTGTAAGCATAGACTTTGAAGCGTCGGCTTGAACAATGCATCGTCTTTGTTTTTGAGTTCCTATAATTTCAGAAGCTATGACTTAGCCAAAACAATAGATCGTCTTTGTTCATTTCTCATGTGACCTTGAAAATTGTAAGCATAGACTTTGAGCAATGGTCCCCCTCTGTTCTTGATTTCCTGGAATTGAGATGTAGAATCTATTTTCGACCTGAACAATGGATCGTCCTTGTTCTCTCGTATGGGGGAAACGGTTGCGAAACAGCTATCTGTTTTGGGAAACGGACCCCTTGTTTTAGGAAACAGCTACATGTTTATAGGAAACGGCTAGAGGAACGGCCACCTGTTTAGGGCACTTGAGGGGGCGTGGCGTTGCTTGAAACATGCATAGACTTGCTTGATGGCAATGACTTTGAGGAATCTGCAATTGACGTGGACAACCAAAAATCTAGTAATGTTTCTAGTGCCCTTGAAGCGCGTTAGCAGGGTTACCATCAACATGATCGAGGTGACCTTGAAGTAGCAGGGTTACCAACAATATGGTCTTGACTTAGCAGGGTTACCAACCATGTGGACTTACCAGGGTTGCCAACATATGACCTTGAAGCGGTGACCTTGACTTTGCAGGGTTACCAACATATGACCTTGAAGCGGTGGCCTCGGCTTTGCAGGGTTACCAACATATGACCTTGAAGCGGTGACCTCGGCTTAGCAGGGTTGCCAACATATGACCTTGAAGCAGTGACCTTGACGTTGCAGGGTTGCCAACATATGACGAAGCGGTGACCTAGACTTTGCAGGGTTACCAACCACGTGGCCTTGCCGGTTACAACCCCGTGTCCTTGACTTAGCAGGGATACCAACCTACCACGTGGCCTTGACTTAGCAGGGTTACAAATCTACAATGTGGTTGAGGTGACCTTGAAGATGACCTTGATAAACCATGTACGTAGGCAATGTGATTACCTTGAGCAGAAACACCCGTATGTGATGACCTTGAGCAGAAACACTCGTAGAAAAAGTATAGTAGAACAGTGGATTAGAAGTGGGGTAGCTATACTACTTGTGTCTGTGTCTTAGTCTGTGTCTGTGTCCATGTCAGTGCCTGTGTCTGTGTCTGTGTCTGTGTCTGGCCATGAGTCTCTGTCGGCGCCTGCGCCTGAATCTGCGTCTGCGTCAGTGAGTGTTTCTGTATCTGTTCCTGTGTGTGTTTGTGCCTATGCCTGTGTCTGTCCCTGAATCTCAAACTGTGTCTATGTCTGTGTTTGTGTCTGTGTGCCTGTGTCTGTGTCTGCGTCTGCGTCTGTGTCTGTGTCTGTGTCTGTCTATGTCTGTCTGTGTCTGTGTCTGTGTCTGTGTCTGTGCCTGTGTTTGCGTCTGTCTCTGTGTCTGTGTCTGTGTCTGTGTCTGTGTCTGTGTCTGGGTGTGCGTCTGTGCCTGTGTCAGTGTATGTGTCTGTGTCTGCGTCTCTGTCTGTGTCTGTATCTGTATCTGTGTCTGCCTCTGTGTCTGTGTCTGTCTTAGTCTGCATCCATGTCAGTGTCTGTGTCTGTGTCTGTGACTGCCCCTGACCCTGTGTCTGTGCCTGTGTCTTCGTCTGCTCCTGTGGCTGTATCTTGTCTGTGTCTGTGTCTTTGCGTGTGTCTGTCTCTGTGTCTGTACCTGTGTCTGTGCCTGCGTCTGTGTCTGTATCTGTGTCTGTGTCTGCGTCTGTGTCTTTGTCTGTGTCTGTGTCTGTGTCTGTGTCTGTGTCTGTGTCTGTGTCTGTGTCTGCGTCTGAGTTTGTCTGCGTCTGCTTCTGCGTCTGCGTCCGCGTCTGTGTCTGCGTCTGCGTCTGCTCCTACATCTATGTCTGCGTACGTGACTGTGTCTGCGTCTGCGCCTGTGGTTACGTCTTCATCTGCGTCTGCCTCTGCGTCTGCGTCTGCGGCTGCGTCTGCGTCTGCGTCTGCTGTCTGCGTCTGCGTCTGCGTCTGCGTCGTTGCGTCTGCGTCTGCGTCTGCGTCTGCGTCTGCGTCTGCGTGTCGCGTCTGCGTCTGCGTCTGCGTCTGCGTCTGCGCTGGCTGCGTCTGCGCTGCGTCTGCGTCTGCGTCTGCGTCTGCGTCTGCGTCTGCGTTGCGTTCGTCTGCTCTGGTCTGCGTCTGCGTCTGGTCTGCGCCTGCGTCTGAGTCTGCTGTCTGCGTCTGCGTCTGTCGTCTGGTCTGCGTCTGCGTCTCGTCTGCGTCTGCGTCTGCGTCTGCGTCTGCGTCTGCGTCTGCGTCTGCGTCTGCGTCTGCGTCTGCGTCTTCGTCTGCGCCTGCGTCTGCGTCTTCGTCTGCGCCTCTGTATGCGTCTGCGTTTTCGTCGGCTTCTGCGTCTGCGTCTACGCCTCCGTCTGCTTTTGCGTCTGCGCTTGCGTCTCAGTACTGCCTCTGCGTCTGCGTCTGCGTCTGAGAGTGTTTCTGAGTCAGTTTCTTCGCCTGTGCTTGTGTTTGTTCCTGTCTCTGTGCCTGAGGCTGCCTGTTCCTGTGTCTGTGTCTGTTCAGTGTTTGTGTCTGTGTGTGTGTGTCTGTGTCTGTGTCTGTGTCTGTGTCTGTGTCTGTGTCTGTGTCTGTGTCTGTGTCTGTGTCTGTGTCTGTGTCTGTGTCTGTGTCTGTATCTGTGTCTCTGCCTGTGCTTGTGTCTGTGTCTGTCTGTGTCTATCTCTGTGTCTGTGTCTGTGTGTGCCACTGCGTCTGCGTCTCCGTCTGCGTCTGCGTCTGCGTCTGCGTCTGTGTCTGTCTCTGTGTCTGTGTCTTTGTTTGTGCCTATGTCTGTGGCTGTGTCTGTGTCTGTTTCTGTGTCTGTCTGTTTCTGCGTTTGCGTCTGTACCGGTGTCCACGTCTGTGCCTTTGTCTGTGTCTGTGTATATGTATGGGTCTGTCTGTGTGTCTGCATCTGTGACTGTCTGTGCCATTGTCTGTGTCTGAGTCTGTGTCTGTCTGTGTCTGTGCCTGTCTCTGTCTGTGTCTGTGCCTGTATCTGTGCCTGTATCTGTGTCTGCCTCTGTGCCTGTGTCTGTGTCTGTGTATGTGTCTGTGTTTGTGTCTGTGTCTGTGTCTGTGTCTGTGTCTGTGTCTGTGTCTGTGTCTGTGTCTGTCTGCGACTGTGTCTGTGTTTGTGTCTATGTCTGCGTCTGTGTCTGTGTCTGTGTCTGTGTCTGTGTCTGTGTCTGTGTCTGTGTCTGTATCTCTGTCTGTGTCTGTGTCTGTGTCTGAGACTGTGTCTGCGTCTGTGTCCGTGTCCGTGTACGCGTTTGCGTCGTGTTGCGTCCGCGTCGGTCGTCCGTTGCGTCGCGTCCGTCTGTCTGCGTCTGCGTCTGCGTGTGCGTCTACGTCTGCGTCTGCGTCTGCGTCTGCGTCTGCGTCTGCGTCTGCTTCTGCGTCTGCGTCTGCGTCTGCGTCTGCGTCTGCGTCTGCGTCTGCGTCTGCGTCTGCGTCTGCGTCTGCGTCTGCGTCTGTGTCTGCGTCTGCGTCTGCGTCTGCGTCTGCGTCTGCGTCTGCGTCTGCGTCTGCGTCTGCGTCTGCGTCTGCGTCTGCGTCTGCGTCTGCGTCTGCGTCAGCGTCTGCGTCAGCGACTGCTTCTGCGTATGCTTCTATGAGTGTTTCTGTGTCTGTTCCAGTGACTGTGTTTGTGCCTGTGCCTGTGTCTGTCTCTGAATCTGAGACTGTGTCTATGTCTGTGTCTGGGTCTGAGTCTGTGTTTGTGTCTGTGTCTGTGTCTGTGTCTGTGTCTGTGTCTGTGTCTGTGTCTGTGCCTGTGTCTGTGTCTGTGTCTGTGTCTGTTTCTGTGTCTGTCTGTTTCTGCGCTTGTGTCTGTGCCGGTGTCAGCGTCTGTGCCTTTGTCTGTGTCTGTGTATATGTATGGGTATGTCTGTGTGTCTGCATCTGTGACTCTGTCAGTGCCATTGTCTGTGTCTGTGTCTGTGTCTGTGTCTGTACCTGTCTCTGTCTGTGTCTGTGCCTGTATCTGTGTCTGTATCTGTGTCTGCCTCTGTGCCAGTTTCTGTGCCTGTGTCTTAGTCTGTGTCTGTGTCTGTGTCAGTGTCTGTCTGTGTCTGTGCCTGTGTTTGTGTTTGTGTCTGTACCTGCCCCTGTGTCTGTGTCTGTACCTGCCCCTGTCCCTGTGGTTGTGTCTTCGTCTGCTCCTGTGCATGTATCTTGTCTGTTTCTGCGTCTTTGCGTGTGTCTGTCTCTGTGCCTGTGTCTGTGTCTGTGTCTTTGTCTGTGTCTGTGTCTACGTCTGTGTCTGTGTCTGCGTCTGCGTCTGTGTCTGTCTCTGTGTCTGTGTCTTTGTTTGTGTCTATGTCTGTGGCTGTGTCTGTGTCTGTTTCTGTGTCTGTCTGTTTCTGCGTTTGCGTCTGTGCCGGTGTCCACGTCTGTGCCTTTGTCTGTGTCTGTGTATATGTATGGGTCTGTCTGTGTGTCTGCATCTGTGACTGTCTGTGCCATTGTCTGTGTCTGTGTCTGTGTCTGTGTCTGTGACTGTCTCTGTCTGTGTCTGTGTCTGTTCTGTTCTGTTGTCTGTGCTGTCTGTGTGCTGTCTGTGTCTGTGTTTGTGTCTGTTCTGGTCTGGTCTGTTCGTTCTGTT
>JARFJB010000924.1:0-120000 GCA_036346205.1 Vesta saturnalis | reverse complement strand
CAGTTAATTCCAGGTCTTTTTTCACATGTTGAACCATCCTTAACAATGTTCGTTTAATAGTATTGAATAAAATAATATCTAATTATTTTCTTGTAACTGGTTATATCGATAAACAGAACTAACATTAATAAATTGATAAATGTCAAATTTTACTAACTCTTGTCAAGTCTGTCAACTGTCGTCATCACTGTTTAAGTTATCGAGAAATAAATGTAAAAATAACGTTGTTTTGGACATTTATTTCATCAGAAAAGGTGTAAAGTTTCCGTAAACATATTTTATTATTATTATTATTTTATACTTCATATACAATATAAAATGAATAGATTTATAACAAAAAATAACGCAGAAGAAAAACTAATTTTAAGATTTCAACATAATGAAAAATACTTTAGGGTTTTCATTGCTATTCTCATTGCATTTCAATGTTGAAAATGTATAAAAATAAAATAATCCAAAGATATCTAACATAAAAATGAATAATATATAGGATTAGACCTACAGACATAGCAACCGTAATAAAGAACCCTCTATAAGATGAATTTTCCTTTCAGTAAACGAAGAGAAGTTGCATGTAAATTTCATAAGCATATAAATACCTAACAATTTCTTTTTAATAAAACTAGTACTTTATGAAACAACCTTCAACAAATTCATATCCCTTTATTGAAAAAACAGTGATGTGTTTTTTTTTAAAGTAAATTTTCATAATTTTAGAAAACATAAATAATCATATTGCAAATAACAGCCCGTTGTAAATAATATATACGTTATTTGAAACATCCGTACTTAATGTACCAATAGAATGGCTTTCTTTATTTACAAATTGTTTAAGTTTATTAATTTTGATGTTTTCATTTCCCTAGTTATTTCATATTGCATAACAAGATTATTGATAATTGATGTTAAGGTTAATATTACGTGAAATTAAAATTATGGTTAAAATGCGAATAGAAGTATGTAGTGCGTACCACTATATTTGCAGTAATTTTGGCCATCCCCAAACTATGCGATATAATGTTCTTCAGAGATGTAACGTTTTCTTTAACGTGTGCTGTAATTTGCAACGCGTTAGACTAATCCTTGATACGTGGAGAAAAGCTCAGTAGTTACTCTAAACTAGTTATATCGAAAGTAATCAGTGAGAATCACTGTACTTGTTTTTAATAATCGATGGACGCGAATTTGAACAAAATTTAAGAAAATAATAGTATTTGTATTTTTCCAACCCCTAAACAAACAGTATTGATAAAACCCCATATTTAGAACAAAACTCACAAGTTACGAATACCGCAATACCGGAATTTGTACACATAGGCCACTTAACTGAACAGTTGCAGTGTTTGTAGATCAAATAGCTACAATAAATTATTATGGGATGTCAAATTTTAAAGCAGTAGTGAGCAACAATCAAAAGTAAACAGTACTTAATAATACTAGACAAAATAGTCAGCTGTACAAATATAATAATACACAGAAAACAGATAAGTGCACCACGTCACCAATATAATTTGATTTTGTTTGTCAGGTAGCAGCCATGATCAATGACTATAGATCGGAAGTGCGATTTTCCGATGAAAATTAAGGGGGGTTTCCGGTATAAAATATTTTGAAAACACCCTCCCCTGGAAAGTTACACCCCTCCAAAAATTCTAAAAAAATTGTTTTTCTTTTTTATCTTCCCTGTATATTAAGTTAAAGGAACGAAACTTGGTGAACAGTATCTGTTAATAAAACTACACTTTCTGAAATTTTTTCACCCCTGTAGTATTTTTCGAAGGGGTTGAAATAACCAACCCCTAAGATGTTTTTTCTTATAACTTTTTTTGGACAAAGCTTTTTACATTTAAAAAGCATATCTTCAAGTTTTTTCGAAAAGTTAAAGATTATCGAGAAAACAAAGTAAATATACTGCCATACATTTGCAAAAAGTCGAGCTGTTTAACACGAGGGTAAATTGACGTAAGATTTAGTTGCCGGTTGTTTACAATGATATTCATAGCAAAAAAATTGGATTGTGAAATGTCATTTACTGTTAATTTTTCTTACTCTTTCGCAAGTTTTATGATTCTGTCAAGAAAATAGTCGGTAAAACGAAAATATGGTTAACTATTCGAATTTTGAAATGGCAGATATGCATTTTACATATGGATGTACTAACGGTAATGCATTAAAGGCGCAAAGAATTTATTTACCCAGAACGTAGATTACCCCACCATAGTACGTTCACAAATATTCACCAACGATTGCCGGCATTTGGTAAATTTAAAAAGAGAAGTCATGACTCTGGCTGTACTCGAGAAGTCAGAACTGAAGCTCTGGTACTTAATTTTATCGAAGAATCCCCAGAAACTAGTTCCAGAAAAATAGGCCGAGCCCTAAATGTAAGCCATTCGGTAGTTTTTAGAATTTTAAAAAAGCAACAGTTATATCTCTATCATCTTCAACGGGTGTAGGCATTACTGATTCGAGATTTTTTTACCGCGTGTGGTTTTTTGCCAATGGCTTATTAACATGATCGTCCAAGCGCCACATTTCTTAAGAAATATTTTATTTACCGAGGAGGCGAATTTCTCAAGAGACTGTATTAAAAATTTTCATAATAATCACACTTGGGCAGAGGAAAATCCTTATGAATTTTTTTAAGGAAATCATCAGTACCAATTTTCATTAAATGTGTGGCTCGGAATTATTGACAATCATTTAATAGGCACCTATATTCTTCCTCTGTCATTAGATGGTAACTCATATTGTCATTTTCTCGAAGAATTACCTGTTCTTCTTAAAGACGTTCCCATTCAAATTAGGCAACAGTTATGTTTTATGCACGACGGAGCACCAGCCCATTTTAGTATGCGTGCAAGAAGTCACTTGGATGAGGTGTATGCATATCCATGGATTGGTCGAAGAGGACCTGTAAACTGTCCAGCCCGCGCCCTGACTTCAATCCTTTGGAGTTTTGCATATGGGGATATCTGAAAGCCTTGGTCTATTCAAGCCCAGTTGGAAATATCGATGATTTGCGAAATTGTATTATAGCAGGTTGTGAAACGATAAGAAATTCATCAGGAATATTTCAAAACATACGCATAATGTTTCCCAAATTATCCCAGGTATTTGTCTCTTCAAGTTAATTTAAAATTAACTAACCCAACTTAAACTAACCTAACAAAGTAATAAAACTTGAAGAGATCAAAAAGTTAATAAATGAATGAGACTTTTTAGATATACTTTTTAAATGTAAAAAGTTTTGTCGAAAAAAAAGTTATAAGAAAAAACATCTTAGGGGTTGATTATTTCAACCCTCAGAAAAATTTTCAGAGAGTGTAGTTTTATTAACTTCAATTTCAAAAAACTGTATACCGAAAACCCCCCTTAATTTTCATCGGAGAATAATCTCTTAAATTTTTTTGGTGTTATTTAGATACACCCTGTATATAGGTGGAAGTACAATACAAGTATTACACCACCAAGTTAGGTATTCGGAAGAACATGAAGCTCGGTTATCATCAGAGCTTCTAAGTAAATATTTTCATTGGAAATAGCTGCACCTGAGATATAACATGCAATCCACAAAGCCTTAATAACTTAATGATACGTTGGTTACTAATATAGCAAGTGTGACCCATGATATACTCTTTCCGGTCAGTGGCACTGTTTCGTATCTTGAAATAGTAATTGCGGCGGATTACGAGTAACCACAGAAATAAGGTGTCTTAAAAAAGATAGAAACATTCAGTACGGCGACCAGCGCAAGTACCGGTATTATCTCGATCTCTTGTGGAACATGCAAATAAAATGTTGTAAATGGATTGAAATGTGGAAATAATATGCATGTAAATGCCAAGTGAAATGACGACGTAATAATAGGTTTTGAAGAAATTACGAGTAGCGATTGTGACGTTGATAAAGAATTCTCTGAAACGATGAAGAATACAGCAAATGACAACAATAAAACTGAAAATTGAAAATTCTAAAATAAAGACGCTTGATAATCAATTAGTGGTAGTATCAGGAGCCCTCTGCAATATCATAGTTAATCTGACGTCTGATAGCGACCACCCTAACTGAAGGGGCCTGGCAGAAAATGGAGTACAATAAGAAATCGATATCTAAAGCTACGGATAGTCCAAAGAGCAAGAAATCCGAATCAAATGCCATACGAAAAAAGTCAAATGAAATTGGTAACCCGCATCATCCTTGTGGCCCGAAGGCGGTACAAAAAAAAATTAGTTTTACGTTTCGACACTTGCATCAGATACAATAATATATAATCTATTGTTAATTTGTTAAAGAACAATTTCCCGAAGATGACAGCTCCGTTAGGGCATGTGTTTTTTTTAATAATTGTGGTCCCGAACCGGATAAGTTTAGCCTTGCGAGTCACAGCACTCTGACACACTTAGGAGGGTAGGCAGGGGAATACTGAATTGCTATGAGATTCCTATGAACAGTTACTCTAAATCTTTTCATGTTATAAGTGAGAGGAAATCAGGGACAAGGGAGACCATTCCAGAATTTAGAAGCCGAGTAAAAGAATGTGGATTGCGCCCGTTTGATACAGGTGGAGATTTGTACTGAATTTTGATGATGTGAATAAGTGAACCTAGGCCCGAGATGGTACAAAAGGTGTCCCGAGATGGTATAAAAGCATTTAATTTAGCAGTGCAATAGCCATTGTAATACCGATAATACAAAGAAAGAATTGAAACAATTCTTCTATGCTCAAAGGACTGTATGTCAAAAGTAAAAGACGGGCTATTTATAAGCCTAATCGTTCTCTTCTGAACCCGATCAATGATATGGGGAGCGTATTAGGGAGCACCAACCCAGAGGTAAGAATTATATTCTATATGAGGTCGAATTTGGGCCTTATACAGCAGAAAGAGTTGGTGTTTTAGGAACTGACAGAAGATGGCCAATCACTGATGTGTTTGAGGTCATTCTCAATATAGCAATAGAATCTGAAAACTTAAGATCTGAATCATTCATTCTTGCAACAGGAAATGATCGATCTTTTTTGGCGGGTACAAGGCAACACTGAGTTTTATTAGCATTAAACTTAACTGCATGAGTACTTACCCATTCAAGGATTATAATGATTGAAATTGCCATTTCAGTTTTAATGTCTTCATTTCAGATAGAAGGCGGATTACCAGTATGAGTAGACTAAGATAAACTACAATTAAGAGTGCTGTCGTCAGCAGAACAATGGACCGGGTACAGCAGAAAAAGTATAGGCGTTATAACTGATCCCTGGGGCACGCCCGCGTTAATACCAATTTTTTATAAAAAGAAGCCATCAACTACGACACGTATTCGTTTTTCATTCATACCAAATTTGGTGAAATGCTTTTGAGATATCTAACTTCAGGTGAAATGGTTATGAATATAATTAGGAAACAAACACATAGAATAAGGGATAAAATATAACTATATTCGGTAATGCTAGAGAACAAAGTATATAAAACTACCCTGCTTATACAAAAAGTCTATCTAAAATTTTTTCCAAAATTAATTTGAAAACAGTCACTAGTTCAGATAATAGTTTGCAAACTCTTTTAGGCAATCTAAAACATCAAATGGATAAGCAGGATAGGTCAGGAATTTACAAAATTAATTGTAAAAATTATTAGCAAATATATGTGGGGTAAACTAAACAAACTATCAAAATTCGCTTTAAACAACACTAAGCTTATATAAAATACAAACGTTGGGGCAAGTTTGTCATAGCCCTACATATGTTTGATAGACATCATGTAGTAGATAAGGTATCCTTAATCAAACCACGAACTTGATTGTTATGAAAGTTTGGAAATTTTCAAAAACAAACAAATTCTAATGAATAATGACGATCAAAAACCTTTAGGCTACTCAGAACTCATTAAATTCTCACTTTCACCAAGTATCGAAGCGCTACTCACTGATGGTATATATATATTCGAAATTATCTTTAATTCGTCCCAATCGACCGCTGATGATGATAGCTTAGCTATTGAAATGCGTTTGGTATTTTTTTTTGTGGTGCGTTATACCTAACATTCTAATAGAGTCGGAACACGTTATGTCTACAAAATTTTTGATACTACCAGTTTCACGTGAGTTTCCGAAAGGAACTAGAAAGGTTTTCTCAAGGTTTACAATTAAGTTGTTCTTACTGCACCAATATTTCAGTTTATTGAAGATATCATGGATTTTCAACACATGATCTTGAGTGTTGTCTGCTTTGAATATAATGTTAGTGTCATCCGCATAACAAGTAATAAAGATGTTTTTTATCGTTTTCAAAACATAAGGTATCATATCGTTAATGTAACTTACAGTCACCTAGAATCGATCCTTGTGGAACTCCTGATCGAATAAGAGATGCGTCACTTCGTGTACCTTGTGGTAGCTCTGTTACTTGTTTCCTGTTTGAAAAGTTCGATTGGAACAGTGTAAGGTCATTTCCGCGTATTCCATAGTTGTGCATCTTATACAATAATAGTTTTTGATTAACAGTATCAAACGCGGATGAAAAATCGATAAATAATCCAGCGGTTACAAAGTTTTTAACCAAAGATGTCACAATTTCTGAAATAAACTCACGTAAAGCAGTATTTGTAGATTTATTCTTTACGAAACCGTGCTGTTTATTATTCAATACATTGAATTTGGTTAAATAGTTGGTAAGTTGTTTATTAATAGCACATTCATAGACCTTGGAAACTGAGTAGACCAAACTAATAGGCCTATAATTTCAAACATCGTTTGGGTTCCTTTTTTCGTACAGTGATTTAATTACAACGGTCTTTATATTTTCGGGAAAAATGCCAGTTTGTAAGGTACGATAGATCAGAAAGCACAGAGGTTCCGCTATCAGAAGTTTTGAAAACTTTACAATACTATAACTACCCTGATCATTTCCACAAGAATTAGACGATTTTAAAGAATCAATTATGGTTACTATATCAACATGTAAAGGTGCAAAGAATAGAAAATGAACTAGTAATATTATGCTGGGAAGATGTCATCATATGGGCTTATTCATTAAATCGAAAGAAATAACTGTTGAATAAAGAGGCTGGTATCAGTTACGGTGATACCTGATGCAAGGATTCTTACATAACTTCATTGTAGATTGGGATCTATAAGTGAGCAAAGGAAAACACAAATTAAAATAATACTGGAAACGTTGAAAAATTTTAGTAAAAGTTACATTCGAGTTAGTGCATTGATAAACGCCTTCCCAGTTTTCGTTCGATAGATATGTATTAAAACATTCATGATTTTTTTTTTTTTTTTGAGAAACATCGTTTTTTAAACACATTTGTATTTTCGTTTATAGTTGATTTATTATTTAGAAATAAGTTTAAAAATTGTACATGGTGATCGGAATGTGCTAAATCCATATTAGTTATATTAGATGCTACGAAATTATCAAGGCAAGTTTTAGACTTTTTGGATATTCTGGTGGGTTCATTTATTAAAATTTTTAATCCAAAGGTTGACAGAAGATACAGTGGTGAAGAAGTACCAACACTAGTTTTATACAAGAAATTAACATTAAACACTACTTTTTTATTGAGAAGGGCAATAGTAAACCTAAAAAATTTCCAAATCACTATTTGGAGGTCTATAAGTAACAAATAATACAATGTTAACTTGAACAATCTGAATTCCACAAAATTCAAAATGAGGATTTGTTTTTAATTTTAAATCTGCAGTGTCTTACAACGCTTCGTTTGTAAATTGCAGTGCCACCATTCTTCATTGAAGTGCGACAAAATTGTGGTATTAAACTAAACTGATTAATGTACAGTGACTTTAATTAAGCCTTGGATTGCGAATGCTCAGTTAACAATAAAAAGGCAACTTTATACTTCTGCTTAACCAATTCTAAATCTTCACATTGAATATTTTGATGTAAAAATAGTAACTTACAATTTGTGAATAAATTAGTGTCTTGTAAACTCGCAAGTCTCTTGGCTGTTCACTAAAAAAGGAGAGTCAGAACCAAAGGTAACTTGAATTAAATTAGAACTTGACTTCGAATGAACATTGTTAGTTAAGATAATCACAAACGAAATTTAGCTTGTTCGTTTGGTTTAAATGCAAATATTTGTTTGGATTGATGTTGACAATATTAACATTGGCAAAATTATTAGCATTTGAATACAAGTTGCAAATAATTTTGTAAGCTCGCGAGTTGTAAATATCATTCCACTTACAATAAGGAACGTTAACAATCATGCAATTATTATTAGTCAAAGAAGTATATGTTTTAACTATACAATTATTGAAAATTTCCGTATTGTTAAACGCATTTTTGAAACCAGCAAATAATATTACATGGTCATTTTTATTGAACTCATTGAACTAATAAATTAGTTTAATAGTTTTTGCACGAAATAATATACCTACACACCTACAGAAATGAATCAAATAATTATACTTTCTAATATTTGTAGGTAGCGGGTTTATTATTGTAATAAACATTTCAAATCGCAATTGTTATCGCAATAGAAAGGATAATTAATGGGTTTAAATATCTTGATAATAAGTCGTAATTTGGTAATGTTTTCGGGATATTTTATTTTGTGTTTTATGTATAAAACTAATATTTAAGTAAGGGTTGAAAAGAAAAAGAAGAACCCATGTTTAGGGTAGAAATATGTGTCCGCTCGAACTGCCTTTACTCAAGGAGTGTAACGAATCGTTGAATATTTTTACACGCACACTCTTGATGTAAAACGGCACTAGTTTAATAATTAATTACGTCGGAACATACCGCAAATCAAAAGACATCTTTGTTCGGTACTAGAAAATTCGAGACCGACACCTAAGGTTTGTTACGGAGGAATGCATATTTTAAAAATTAATACTTCTTGTAGTAATAAATATTGAAGATATTCATTCCCACGTAATATTTCTTGTTTTTTTTTGTAACTGGAGACACTACATCTTGTCCACCAAAACTCCATTATACAGAGTTATTCATAAAGAAGATAATACTACGTCGCACTTTTAATTTTTAAATGGAAACCTACTAGTTTTTTGTCATTTTTTGCTCCTTACTCAAGTTTGTAGTAAATTGGGATAACATGTTGTATACCTACCTTCCACCATTTTAATTTTATTTGGGTTTTTATAGCTCAAATAGCATTGTATTATCGATAGGTTGAGACTTTAAGAAACTTTGTACACTATCGTTTCTATGGATACCTTCAAACTAGTCATTTTTGGAATAATTTCTACTGTCAATATTTCTTTACACAGGATTATCTATACAGAAAACGTAACTTTTAATAATTACCTTAAAATTGAATCACTCAAATGGTAAGCAGAAGAATTAACTTATTAAAAAATAAAATAAGTTTCAATGTCGTAATAAGTGTTGAAAACGATGTCCGTTTTCCTCCAGACAGTAATAAAGATTTTGTTCAAACCTGTTGCGAACATTTACCTGTTTATCTGGAGTTATTCTTCCACATACTTCTTGTAATTCGGTGTCGTTTCGTAAATATTACTTTTCAAATGTCCTCTAAGTCCAAAAGACTTAATTCCGGGGACCTTGGTGGCCAGTCAGTTGGACCTCATCTACCAATCCACTGACCAGAAAAGTGAGTATTTAAGAACTGCCTTACAGGAACTACGTATGTTTTCGTTATGGTTATTGTCGTGTTCTAGTTTTTCCGTAATTAAAGGGTCTATTGTATTTTCCAACATGTCCAAGTACAAATGATCTGTCAGGTTTTTCGATTGTTGATTAATCGTTGGCTCATTTCTGCGCGGAACTCCAACCTTCTACCATAATCGTCTTGATTAAGTTCTTTCAATATCTTTTGTATTGATGTACAGGAAACTCCTGAAGATATTGCCATTTGGCGAGTACTTTGGGTATTGTCAAGTGCTACTTGTCCAAAAAGCGCTGTTTCTATGGAATTGTTTATCACCGTTCGATTTGGATGGTATCAATCAGAGATCCAGTGTCTTCAAATCTCTTTATTTACTTCGATGCTTATCATTAATAGTCGTCTGGATGAACTGATTAAATAACGTACTATCAATTTCCATAATTAAAGTTTTGTTGTTTCTACCTTTCTGGAATGAAATTTCATAATAATACAGCTCGATCTGAATTAAAAGGAAGCTACCTATATACCTTGAGTGACGGAAGCAGTTTACAATTGAAGTATCCATATAAATCTGGACAAGTTACCCAACAGGTCAAATATCATGACAATGGTATTTTGACCTAACACAAGCAAATAAAACAAAACGTGTTACGGTCGTTAACAAAGGATTGTGTAAAGAAAATTTTAACACGAATTAGAAATTAACCAAGCTCATAGTCGATTACACTTGGTGTGGCGTTTAGCGTAAAAGTACTAAAGATTAAAGGACACCACTGGATCTAATCTTTTATATCGCCCCTGAATAAAGAGAAGGGCTACGCCACAAGGAGGAAGACGTTACAATTAAAATAAATTCTGGACTAAGCCCAACCAGGTAAAAGATCTGGCTAGGGATTTTGATCCTAAGCCACAAGAATAAAGAAACAACTGACGGTCGTTTAACACCAACTTGTTTAATATAAATTTTACTACTCGTATTTGATAAAACAATATTATTTACATGGGTAGATAACCAGATAATGTTTATATAAGTCGTAATAATTTAAGAAACAATAATCTGAACAATGTACACAACCGTTATCCTAAGTAAAACAACAAAACACGTATAAAGGCAACCAAACAACTCTAAACCGAAGTCTTAGGAAGAGCTCTACTTAAAACTTGTATTTCAGTTTTAAATCAACCCAAACGCACTTTAAAACCCAAAATATAAACTAAAACTTCCACTAGATGTCTACCATTGCTGTTTTTTTTTGTAAGCACACAGAAATTAAATTTACTTGCAATTGTGAGTATAGACAAAGCAAACATAATACATACAGGTTCAGAAAGGCTGAGTTTGTTACTAGCTTTATAAGTGTAAAACATAAATTTAAATGAGCACAAAGGAAAATCTTAAAAATTAGTTTTAAAAATGTGGCTGAAGGCCGTAATAAAAAAAATTGAATAGCTTCCTTATTAAGATAGCGCTTGTAGCTTAAACAATTTTAACCAGTGAAATGCAACACATGCATTAACCTAAATAAGCATAAACATCTATGAAATTCTTTTAGGAGCAATCCCCTGAATAATCAATTTGAATTTATATAACCCAAACGTTACTATAGTTTAGGACGCACTCTGTACAATGGGGACCAATATACTAAGTTCAGTACATGTCAGAACAGCTGATGGCCTGAACTGCAGGTGCACAGACATAAAACTATTCAAATAAATTGTGAATTTTGTGTAACTGTAAGAGTAAATACATACAAAAACAGTCAAAAATTTAAGTTAAAGGTTAACAGGTTCCCACCTGATTATAGTTGTGAATAGGCTAGCTAGAATTTCCACTTAAACTTAACTAACGTTTTAGAAGTACATAACCTTGTCCCATATGATCCTAACAAGAGGTTCACCAAAGCGGTAACAGACATAAAATATTCCAAAAAGGATAAATATAGTAGCATAATGGTGATTCGTGATCATAGGGAGTTGTTCTTAGAGTAACCCCAGCAATTGTATAGGTAACGAGAGCCTCGTCATGCAGAATTAGTCATTAAAATGCACTCACCTCGTGATGTACGTGTGTGTATTACTTAGCCGAATGTATTACCAGATATAATTTATGTGTTTTGTCAAACGGATGGTACCATGTGAAGGAGTACTCAAAAAATGTCCTATGCTTGGTTTCGAGCAGTTGTACGTCATTTCATAACTCGGAGAAACGTTGGCCGACTGTACTGGTAGTATCGAGAAATAATATCTTAAGGACGGAAGAAAAACGATAAAATCCAATAGGACGAAAAGAACCTCTTGATTCGAAGCGAAATGTGTGTTAGAAATTAATTATATCCGTAAAATACGGTCAGTAAACCAGATTTAGTATAATATATATATATATATATATATATATATATATATATATATATATATATATATATATATATATATATATATATATATATATATATATATATATATAGAAAAGCCAAATCCAGTTCCAAAATTGTGTATAATTTTAAATAATGTTATAATAAAATCATTGATATCTTCTCCAAATATCATGTTAGTTTTCTAACGACGTATCTATTTTCTTAAAAATGGCGTTCCCCTTATCAAAAAGAACCAGAAACGAAAGATATGTGATTTTCTTCAACAAATTAGAAATTTGGAAACTATCACATGTTCAAATTATTTGCTACAAGCTTCAGGAAGGAGCAAAAAATGACATAAAACTAGTAGGTTTCCATTTAAAAATCAAAACGTTTTTTTCTAAATCTACCAGGATAGTCATAAAGATGGGTGCGACCTTCTCGTTGGGCCACCCTGTATGTACCCAATATTTATATTCTACTTACATTATTAAAGTCATACTAAATCATTTCTCTATTAATTACATTTACAATTGCACTTATGTAAAGTATTTTCGCGTAATTAGGAAATTATCAAATTTTTACAAAGGGATAATGGCTATTATTCTTGCCAAATAAAAAAAACTAATTTCGTAATTACTTGAATCACTTGATCTAGCGGTTCATAGAAATTTCATATATGCATTTGTATATAAAAGAAAACCAATTACGATGTCCATGAACGACAGGAAGTCGAGAATTATAATTATTAATCAACTATTTCCACATATATAACTGAAATCACATTAATGTGTTTCTCTATTAATCACTATTACGTATGTAATTGTCTAAATTAACGCTTTCCGTTTAATGATGCATGTAATGTGCAATTCTATATGCACGTAGAAATAAGTAAAATTTTTACCTTGCGCTTTTCCATGCCGCGCTACACATGCCTTGCCCCTAGTGTGATCCCTTTTTTGTGAGGTAATTCAATTTATAACGCCTATAACATAGAGCGAACTTCTTAGTTCACCGCCTGCAGTCAGACAAATTTTAACCCAAATACTATACGGCAAAGGTATATAACCTCACGAGCAGTATTCGCTGACCCGTTTTTGAAACCTATTCCTAGTTTCCATAGTTTTACATGCTTGACTGTTGTGTAAGTTCATAATATAACGCTGTTAGTAAAATATAATCAGTCTAATTGAATTAAAATGGATGATGAAAATTAATACTTCAGAGTTTCTTCAATCAACTGCCAAATATTACTGCATCTCAAGCTGTCAAAAAACATGCATGGCTTAAAACTAACTGTTACAGCGCTCTCCTTTGGTGGAGTTTCAGGCGGCAAAAAATCCCAAAGAAAGGCCGGAAGTGGAACAGGTACTTAGAAACAATGAAATCAAGATTATTTTAACGTGGTAAACATCGTAATCAACAACAGCAAAAATTTATATCAACTCATTTAAGACATATAGAAGCAAAGATATTTACTTAAAAATACGGATGCTCCAAAATGCATCCCGCAACTACCTAACTACTTTATATTTGATGAACCTTAAAGTGAGTGGAACTGAAAAATGGTTTATCACGATCAACCATACTTTCCTTTCGTAATGATGGAGGTAGTGCAACCAAAACATTCCGAAACACACAAAGCAGAACACGATGGTCGAGCTTAATTTATTGAGAATAAGAAGATTTAATAAGCCGTGAAAAACAAAACATGCACTGCTTTAGAGCAATTCTTTATCTGTCATTTGAAGTTTTGCTATTGAAGTTATGTTCATTATAACTCAAGTTATTAATTTTTTAAGGTGGAATTAGAAGTAAAAAATGGAATTAACCAGAGATCATGATTTATTATGAATTTTAAAAATGTTTAAGTGGTTATGAGTACAAACAGAGTTTAGGTTCGGCTCTTTCATTGGGTACAATTTACCGAATGGTATAAGGAGTTTTGATGGGAAAGGAATTGTGTTCCTCATCAAAAAGGAGCAGGATGGCTTCCTACGGCTTTTACCGACAAAAACGTTGCTGGTGTTAAAAAAATAGTTGAAGAGGACAATAAAGTCACTTATGCGGTAATAGAGCATCAACTCAAGATTGAATCCTCAGCTGTTAGAACTATCATACACGATCACCTGCATTTAAAAAAGTGGTTAGTCGTTTTGTACCGCATCACCTTTCTGACTTCCAAAAAGCATAGCGTGTAAGAATTTGCCATGAAACATTAAATCTCTTAAATAATGGCGGACACCAAATTTTTTACAAGATAGTGACAGGTGACGAAACTTATATTTCCTTTTTCGACATACCTACCCGCCAAGAGAGTCGTGTATGAATTCAAGAAGATGAGGAAACTCCAACAATGACAAAGAAGCAGCAAGTTATGAAAAAAGTTATGTATGCAGCATTTTCAGAAGTAAAGGCAATAAAGCTAGAAGAACAAAAGATAGTGACATCTAAATGGTACACTGAAACATGTGTTCAGTAGGATTCCCGTCATGCTGCACCATGATAAATCATCGTCCCATACGGCAGTTTCAACTCTACAGTGTTTGACTGAAAAAATATAGAAGTAATAGAAATCCACCGTATTCGCATGATTTAGCAATCCGCGACTTTTGGCTATTCTGTGATGGGCTTTGATGCCGTAGTTCACGCTTATTTCAAGGTATTCCGAAAATATTAACCGTGTTTCTTATTCTCAATACATTCAGCTCGACCCTCGTATATGATTTAAATTAAAAAAAAAAAAGGAAATCGAAATGTTTGATGATCACTTCGGTGAAGGAACTGTCTCAGCCATATTTTATGGACGCTAAGTGTGCTTTAAGTGTACCTTTATCTGTTATAACTAATAAGAATTAAGATCACTATATTGTGAATTCGTTTACTAAATTATTTTATTAAAAAAGCTTTGTAAATTTGTAGTGGTAATTGTGGTTTAACTTTTTATTATTAGATTACTGAATTCACATTATGTCTGTTTCAAACCTCAAACTTTTTCAATTATAAAAACTTATTCAACATTTAAACGCTTTTAAGGCTAAATTTAAATTTTAATGTCATCCGCATGTCGGAACTATTTAATTCAAGTACTCTTTGACTATTTCACAACATCCCAGTTCGTACGCTATCAATTGCAAAGATAAATTAAGGTCTATAAAACAGAGACACTGCTGCACTATTAAAGCCAAGGATCTCTACAACGGTCGTAATGCAGTTTAGCATCCTAGAAGTTTTTTTGTAATGGTATTTGAGAAAATTTAATGCAGTTTTTCCGCCAACACTTAAAATTTTATGGGAGTACGTGACGATATGAAAATTTACATAAGACCTCTCTTAATTTTAAATTTTCCTAAAACTTACACAGCCAACGTTGGATAAAGTCTACGGCAGGTGTTGAAAATAGAATAAAACCTTGTAGTCTTAACAGTTGGGAACGACAGAATTTAAAAACTGCTAGAATCGTACACTGTAAGTGCGCGAATCAAACAGATTCCGATACGTTTAGTGCATTAAACGTAATATTAAATTCAAAGTACGAATACGCTTTTTCTTAGTATTCTGGATTTTAGGACGACGTGATTACTAGATAATTCCACAAAGTACAGGAAGAGCACGAAGTAAAACTTCTCAAAGAGAGGATAACATCAAAAGATTATGTCCTTTAACGCGAAGGCTTACAAAGACATCAGTCAGGTGATCTTTTGAAATCATTACCTTATTAAAGGTGCTTCTTATTCTAGAATATAGATTATGTAGTTTTTAGATAATGATACTAATATTATAAGAAACTTACTGACATTGTTTGTGTTAACGGTATGATTTCAAATGTGATTTCCATAACAATGTTTTATAAACTAAAGGTTGAACCATAATATATCCAGAAGTACACATTTCAAGTTATGTCTTAATATCATTTTTTTTAAGTATTGAGTTTCCGTTTTGCTGTTAAAATTGCTCTGAATAAATAAAGTCTATTAATTAATATGGAAATTCAATATTCATTAACAACAGAATAAATTAGTAGATACTGCTAACAAATATGCTTATATTTAAGATACCTCTACTTTGGTTAATTAAAAGTAAGAATATAAGCACAATATAAATTTATATTTTATAAACTTATTTTATAGCAATCCATATTATCTAAATGAATCTAAATAATTAATATTAAAATTAATAATTAAGAGGTCAGACTGTCACCGTGTGTAGAATGTAGAGGGTGAATCATGACCGACGCCACGGAGTTCTACGGCGAAGCGACATATAATCGTTAATTTCTGATAGAGTGATATTATGTAAGTCAATATGAGCAACATATTAAAATATTTTTAAATATGCAGGGTGCTCCAAAAAAAGTGGCATATCAAAGTTTTGTATTTTTAAATGACATACCGCGTATATTATTGCATTTTCGAATTTTACATAAAAAATAAGTAGCACTTTCTTACTTTACTTAATCCAATGCCTTTTTACCGTTAGGTGTAAGGCTTGTTGTTAATTTCTTCGCGTCGGGTGCTGTGGATTGTTCATACGTCTGTTGGTTTCTTGCGGCAAAGTTTCCTCCATTCGTTTCGATTTTGGGCCATCCTTCTGGTTTCGTTCCAGTTTAAACCCCTATCCAACGCTGCTGTGTTCACTCCCTCTATCCATTTCTTTCTTGGTCTGCCTACTCTGTTATTTCCTAGTTCTCTTGTTTCGTATACCTTTTTTGTTGTTCTGTTGTCCTCCATGGATAGTAGATGACCCAACCAACCCAGCTGTCTCTCCTGCATTATTGTTGTCACTGCTTTTGTATTCAGTCGGTCTCTAAATGTCTTGTTTTTATTTGGTCTCCTGGTTTTCCTTCTATTTTCCTTAGGAATCTCATTCCCGCACTGGTGACTCTGGATTTGTGCTTATTTGTTGCAGTCCACGATTCACTACCGTACACTAACGTTGGCACCACTACTTTTTAAACACTGTGATTTTAACTACTCTTGATATTTCGCTTTTTCCAAAGAATATGTTTTTGTTGTGTTGAATAGTCTCCCAGTGCATCCTACTCTGTCGTTGATTTCGTGGTCTAATTTTCCATCCTCGCTAATTTGTACTCCTAGGTATTTGAATTTGGGTACCTGTTCAATGGGATTCCTTCTAGCCTGATGCTATGATTTTTCTTTCTGCACTTATTACCATTGTTTTTGTTTTTAAGTATTTATTATCATGTTTATTTTTGTAGTTCTTGCCTGTACACTTCTAAGTTGTGTTGTAAGTTTTCTTCGAGCTTGTATAATAATAAATAATAATAAATTTTTCTGAAAATGTAGGGTTTTAGGAAAAATTAAATAGCTCTAATAAAATTAACTCCAACAAATTTACTCTTAGGTTTAAGTAAAATACTGTTCCCTTAGTCTATTTATTCACTGAATAGTCAACACCCTTTACAGGGTGTTCATTTTTTCAGTTAAATTAGTAGAACATTCATACTGAAGTATTCGGCTTATTTTAAATGGAACACCCTGTATTTATATGCTTATCGTTTAGTTTACTTAATTATCTTTCAACTTCTATAAAGGTTTCCTATACCTAAACCTTCAAATTTTCAACTTATTTAACAATTTTCGAAATTTGTCTGTTCCTGTATCATTTGTAAATTGAAATATCCTCCCAAAATACTCTTAATAATTCTTGGCTTATGTAACACATTTTCAAATCCAAATCATAGTAACATTAATTTAAACGTTTATATAAACGTGTAGATTAAACTAAAAGTCGCAATAGATTTTTATACACTTATCTTTACTCTATAACCTAACAACAAATTGTCATCTTCCAAAGCTCTGACGATGTTGCTCGTCCAAGAAACCGATCAGCTTCAATTTTAAAAATAAAGCGAAATCTTAAAAATCTATTGCGATTTTTAGTTTAATCTACATAATGCAACCGTTTTATAGAGTAATGATAGAAAGCATGTACAGGCTGTCCCAAATTCGAGGGCAAGCATGGGGATCTCTTATTATAAGAGATAGGATATAGATTTAAATTCGGCACTTTTGCTAAATTCGATGCCGAATAATAATCTGAAAAGAAATTTGAGCTAACTCGAATGGATTTGGTTTTATGCTCAAAAAGTAAAAATTTCGATTTTCGTTTTTCGCGTTTGGCCACCTTATTATTAGGAATTTTCAAAATTCGATTAAACATTATTAAGGCACCTTTTACGCACAATACTAATACGGTATTAAAAATATTATGTGACGTTTCGTTTATTCTGAACCATCAGGTTTATTTTTTCTTATGGGGTTAAGATATATTTTTATGTCGTTGGATGGAGAATGTTATGCTGATTTTAGCAATATATAACACTTCTTGGATCCAACAAGGAATAATTACAGTAGTTCTACTTATTTAATTTTGTTAAACTCGTTAGAACATCCAAAAAATATAAAACAGTTAAACAATTTAAAAAAACATTAACAAACAAGTAGGTCTTTGTAACACGGTCATAATAGGACAACGCAAATTTATCGATATGTAACAACTAAATAATTACACAGACAAACAAACAAAAATTATTATAATAAATGTTCGAACAAGCTTCCTCTTCTTGAATACAGTAACGAATTCTTCTTCTACAATTGTTTACGCTTCTTTGAACGATTCGCCTGGGAATTTGACGAATTTCATTAACAACCCAATTCTGGAGTTCTTCTGTATTTTTCGGTGGCGTCTTATAAATCATATTTTTTAAACAGCCCCAGAGGAAGTAATCTAAAGGGGTTAAATCTGGACTTCTTGCTGGCCACCTAAGTGGTCCCCTATTTCCCATCCATTTATCAGGAAATTCGCCGTTAAGATATTCACTTATTATCGCAGCATTATGAGGAGGAGCTTCGTCCATTTGCCACCAGAGAGTCCATCTTTCGTTTAGCGGAACATCATCCAAAAGGTCTGATATTTCATTTGTTAGAAATGCGAGGTAGCGTTGAGACGTTAGGATACCTTCGTAAATAATTGGCCCAAGGATCCTATCCTTCCAGATTTCAACCCAACATTAAAGGGCCGGTGGCCTTGTCCTCGCATTTGCCTGTTAATTCGTGGATTTTCAACGGACTCGTTATTACGATTAAACATTCCATTAGTGGAAAAATTGCACTCATCCGTCCAAATTATTTGATTGAAAAGTTGCGATTTTCCAGCATTTTGGTATTAAGTTGGTTACAAAATCCAACCGTCTCATATCGTCCCCAGGCCGAAGAGTTTGACTAACGTGTAACTTAAATGGTTTATAACGGTGTTGCTTTAACACTCGCCAAACTGTCGTTTTGGTACTTCAATAGTTTGTTCTATTTCTCTGGTAGATGTTGAAGGATTTTCTTGAACCTAAGATGGATAACATAAAGTCATAACTCTCCAAAAAATGTCTGCTGAAATTAGCAGTGAAGTGAGTGGAAATTCTTATAATTAGTATAATACTAACAAATAGTACCTGATGTAATATTTCTTCTTCGGCATCTCTGTCTAGTCTGCTACCATATGCATTTCGAGGTTTCTGAAAACATCCAAATTCTCGCAAATTTTGGTCTAATTTTAAAAATATCTCTGGTTTGGTTGCTGCCTCTCCGGATATTCCTTAAATATCTTTGTTCAGCTCTGACACTATTTCTATTGCAGCTATAAAATATCCTTATCATGTCTCGTTTTTCTGAATGTGAAAACATTCTAAAGAAACTTGCAAATTTTAAAGCACTAACACGAAGGATCTTGCAGTTATTACCCTTTTTTACAATTAGAAAATGACATGACAAAAGCCAACTCCTGAGTTTTGTTTGATTCATGGGTATCGTGATAATTTAATATTTAGTTTTTAATTTAAGAGTATTTTAGTTCGCAGTCGATCAAACCATGAAGTATTGCTAAAATCAGCATAACATTCTCCATCCAACGCCATAAAAATGTGTCTTATCCCCGATAAAAAAAAATACCTGATGATGGTTCAGAATAAACAAAACGTCGCATAATATTTTTAATACCGCATTAGTATTGTGAGTAAAAAGTTACCTTAATAATGTTTAATAGAATTTTGAAAATTCCTAATAATAAGGTAGCCAAACGCGAAAAACGAAATCCGAAATTTTTAGTTTTTTTTTTAGCATAAAACCAAATCCATTCGAGTTAGCTCAAATTTCTTTTCAGATTATTACTTGGCATCGAATTTAGCAAAAGTGCCGAATTTAAACCAATATCCTATCTCTTATAATAAGCGAGATCCCCATGCTTGCCCTCGAATTTGGGACTGCCTGTACACAATGGAAACAAATTTTATTTATGTGTTGTGATAATTTGCTCAAAAAATAAAAAAAAATTACAATAAATGTTTGATATGATGTCCATCTTCTTGAACATACAGTGTTATTCTTTTTTCCTTTACGTTTTGCAACATATCACAGGGGTGACCGTTTCAAAAGCATTTCTGTAAACTAAATTTTTGATATAGCGCCAAAAGAAGCAATCCATGGATGTTAGTTCAAGAGATCTAGATGGCCAGGCAATTGGTGCACCTCCCCCAATCCACTTATCAGGAACTTCCTATTTAAATATTCTCTAACAGCACGTGAAAAATGTGCAGGTGCTCCATCTAATTGTAGCCACATGTTTTGTTTAGTATTTAAAGGAATACTTTATAAAAGTTCCCAAAAGTCTCTATTTAAAAATGTAAGGAATTATTGACCATTTAAATTGCCATCGAAAAAATACGGGTCAATAGCATAATTGCCAACAATTCCACCATACACATTAACATTTCATCGATTTTGACGATCAACAGTATTTAATAAATGAGTATTTTCTGTGTCGTAATAATGGAAATTGTGTCGATTCACTAATCCATTACTATGAAATGGTGACTCGTCAGTAAACAATACATTTTCAAAAAATTTTCATTGTCACTAACTTGATCAAGGGCCCATAAGGTATAATCATTACGTTTTTAAAAGGAAAGGGAAAAGGCAACGTATTTCATTCCTCCCAAGAGAGGCGCTCACTTCCAGCTCCTTCAGCCACAATCATGGATTCCCAGCATACATACATACATTGCGTATATATGCATGGTGGGATTAAGGATAGGTGTGGTCAGGATAGGATCGGAAGGAACGGAGTTAGGGTTCTGAGGGGGAAAATAGAACCCTAACTCTTCCGTTTTTGAAAGTCTGTGCCATATAACCTTTGATGTATTTGCATATGAAAAGGGTGGTATTTACGTTTCTTTAAGATCCTCCACACACTGGACTGACTAATTCCTGTTTCTCTTGCAATAACTCTTGTACTAGTATTTTGGTTGTCAACAAAGACTCATTATTATCCTCATTTGTAACAGGCTTCACTTTCAGTTGTTTTGGATAAGATACACTTCCTGTATCACGAAATGTTTTAAGTAACCTTCAAAAACCTTTTATCGGGATGCGCCCGCTCAGGGTATTTTCTGAGTATACTCTTGAAGCAAGTAAACAGTTTTCATACCATTCACCTATGGTTAAAATCATATCAATTTTTCTTGTTGTGAATAAACCATTATTAAATTGAAAATATTTCGTTGTGTTTAATAGTGTGGTAGTTTCATGGTTAGGAACAGTTCACGATAGTGGCGACGGGCGTCGCTACTACCGATCGAACGACTTGGCGAGGTCTTCGGACCGACGCCCGGCAAATATATACAATTTCATCACACAATTACTTGTTGGTTATTAACCTCTTCAACAAAACAAGTGAACTGTTCCTAACCATGAAACTACCACACTATTAAACACAACGATTAATTTTACAGTTCATGAGATAAAGGAAACTATTTCTCTAATTAACATTGAAAATATTTCAACAGACTCGAAAAATAACAATACAATGACAAGTCACGCCCAATGTCAGAATTTTAACATTAACAAATGCGTTAGCAATTCACAGCACACTACAAAATTACAAGATTAGTCACATTAACATTATGTGTTAATATGTAAATAACAAATATCTGAAATCTATCATGTACACATAAGAATGGTACGAGGTTTCTATTATTGAAAGAAAATACTACTACATTAGCAAAAACATTAAGTAGGCATTTTGGGAGGATATTTCAATCTACAAATGATAAGGAAACACAAATTCAAAAATTATTAAATAAGTTGAAAATTTGAAGGTTTAGGTATAGGAAACCCTTATAGAAGTTGAAAGGTAATTAAGTAAGCTAAACGATAAGCGTATAAAATACAGGGTGCTCCATTTAAAATAAACCGAATATTACAGTATGAATGTTCTACTAATTTAACTGAAAAATGAACACCCTGTAAAGAGGTGTTTACTATTTAATCAATAAATAGACTAAGAAACAGTATTTTACTTAAACCTAGGAGTAAATTTGTTGGAGTTAATTTCATTAAGAGATATTTAATTTTACTAAAACCCTACCTTTTCAGAAAAATTGATATAACTTGAAACACTCTGTATGGAGGTATAGGGAACCCTTGCGAAAATGCTGCTTTTTCTGTAAAATTCGAAAATGTAATAATATATGGGTGTCATTTAAAAAAACATAATTTTGATATGCCACTTTTTTTGGAGCACCCAGTATATTTAAAAACATTTTAAAATGTTGCTCATATTGACTTACATAATATCACTCTATAAGAAATTAACGATTATATGCCGCTTCGCCGTAGAATTCCGTGACGTCGGTCGTGATTCACCCTGTATAATAGAAAATTAGGTATTCTTTTAGTTGTAAAAATTTACTGGAAATCAATGAAATTTAAATGTATAGGTTGGGAGGCACAAGTTTACGAAAATAGGGTGGAGCTAAAATTGTTAGATTTATTGAAAAATTATTAAAAATTAATAAATTATTCAATGTAATGAAGTTTTTTTTTTAATATAACAAAAATTGCGATTATGAATACTGCGTATGTTAGTTAATGCTTGTTTATGCTTATTTGTTTTTAAAAATAAGTAAAATAATTGAGGAATGTAGATTTTTTTAACATAAATCTGGTTAAATCTAGTTAATCTTAATACATTAGTTAAGAGAAAAATTAGGTTTTCAAGAATTAAACATTCCTAACATTTACTTCCGTGGCGTAAGGTACCAAAAAATTTGGGTATATGCCACTTACTGTATTTTTATATTTTTGTATTTTTTTAATAAGTTTTATATTATTTTAGAATTTCGATTTGTAAAAAAGGACGCGTGCCGCCTTCTTTATCTGTCGATAGCGCTTTGTTGTAGTATAAAAAAGGAATTAGATAAAATTCGTGTATTTAAATTAAGAGGTGAAATTGAATTTTACATTGTGCCGTTGGCAAGTTGAGTGTTCAATCTAAAATTTATTATGATCCATAAAGACTATTTAAATTGATTCAGTATACGAGTTTCGTTCGAAGTGAAGGTAATTCAAATAATTAATTGAGAAATTTAGAATTTCAATTTCTGTAGTAACAAGGTTTGTTTGTGGATTTGGGAGTTATATAGCTGTCATATCATCTACTATAGAGCTGTCGAAGTGTGCGACCTGCAGGGGGAGCCAAAGGTAGCTTCACGTATTTTTCTGTAACAGTGCTTCACCTTTCGTTAGCGTACTTTTACCCGATTTTAGACAGGCTGGCGTCCAGGCTATTCCCCGATTGGCTTACCATTTAACGTAACTAAAATTTTTAGTGAAACTCACGACCCTAACAACGAGCTAGTTGGCCCTTGCGGATATTTGCCTGCTCGGTGTTCTAATACCGTTTGAACCCGTTGCCAGAGAAGGAAAGTTGGCAACACTTTAAAAGCAAGATTGTCCTTAACTCTAATTGCTTATGCCGGTATAATCCCACTTCGACCTGCTTCTTATTCCACCTTAGCCACACGACCCTTTCCCAAGATATGAATTCTTCATGATTGTCCAAATCCTTACCTGATTTCCTGCTTTCTTCGCCTTAGCGGCCCCTTCCTGGGATATAGATTTTTCAATTGCTGGTACTTATTTTCTTTCCAAGAACACATTGGAAGCAGGATCGTCAAAAGCTTTACTTGCTTTAGTTGTTATGCATCTACTTCACTGTGCTTCCTATTTCACCTCAGAAATTCAATACCTTGCTAAAATATTGTTTTTTATTGCTACCCATCTTCTGAGAAACACATTGGAAGCAGGATTGACCGAATCCTTACCTGATTGTGTTACTATGTGTGCATATTTTACTGCTTCAGTCCACTGGAGTGGTTAGCGTGGATTATTGGACATAAATATTAATTAAAGTTATCTTATCAACAGAATGAGTAGAAGAGAAGGTTTATGATAAATCCTCCCAGTCCGGGGGCATAATGTGATTAAGGATAGGTGCCGTAAGGATAGAATCGGAATGGACAGAGCTAGAATTATGAGGGAGAAGTTACTCCCCCCAATTGGGAATCGAACTTATTACCTCCCGAATGCCAAGCAAATCAAGTTACCACTGGCGCATTACCTTGGTATTCTACGTAGAAAATAAGAGTAGAAATAGGGTTTTTATAAGGTGACCCGACATACCGTATTCAACGGAACTGTACCTTTTTGTGAAAATATCTTCCGTTTTGTACATTGTTCCGTGTAACGTTCTGTATTCGAAGACATTCGTCATAAGTTCCGTTTTTATATTATCTTCGTCGTTCACCGTAAAAGCAAAATTATGTACATATACTGCTGTATTTATGAATGCAACAGAGATCAGTTCACGATTATAATCTATTAGTTGAAGATTGGTGCGGAGTGATTAGGTATCAGCATAAGTTCGTAATAAGGTTGTGGTTTGTATTGACTATTCGTTCGTATTTAACGGCGAAAATTTATATTGGAATCCGCTGAATTTTGAGTGTAGCATTGCAAAAGGAGTACCCGTTTATAAAGCTAAAAGACAATTCTAAATCTCAAGTTTTTTAAACAAAAATGAATGACTTTTCGCTGGCGCACTGCAATACATGATATATCACAAACATAGAAGTTCCGTATTTGAACTCCAGTTTTAAGTAGGTGCTTATCCTCATTACTTAGTACCTTATAATAAAAAATATTAATTATTCCGCATTTTTATTGAAATAACCTGCTCGCCTTAGGTTTTTACAAAGATACCTTCAATACCTACGCTGAATTTGCAATTTGGAGAGGTCTTCTTTACATCAGAGATTGTAACGCTGCCCAACAAATATTTTTCATACTACCCAGAAACTATTTGACATTGACCTGTATAGAAGGCATATTTTCAATAAATGGGCTAGTAATTCAAATCTTATCGCTGCATGAAAATCTGATTACACACAATAAATAACGAGAGATAAAAAAAACAATTAGGGTAGGTTGTGAAATTTGATTATTTTGAGTTGGTACTTTAGCCACATGCACATTTTTTTGTTTCAATTTCGATTTTAGGTTATAAACTTTGTTTACAATAAAAATTGCAGACATTGTAAATGTCATTTTATGCATGTGGCTAAAGTACCAATTCAAAATTATTAAATTTAACAGCCTACCCTAATTGGTTTTTTTTTATCTATCGATACATTGCACGTTTATGGATTAAGCACCAACATAATACCAACAACTGCGACGAAAACGACCATAGTGTGACGGTAATAACATACTCATCGAACGTATTTCAGATTTATTTGAGACCTTCGAGCTCAAAAAGCTCATAACAATATAATATACGAAAAATAGCAAGTGCAGCGGAAAATAGAGAAATAAAAAATCTATAAACTAAAAATCAAGCGAAGGGTACAAGTAGCCATAACTCGTTTAAAAGTAGGTCACACTAACCTTACATACAATTTTATGTTGAGTTTCAGAAGAAAACATGTTTGTAATGTTTACTATCTTTATTTAAAATAAACTACCTCTGGCCACAAGTCACTTTTCTATGTTATTACATAATGCATGCAAGGGAAGAGTTACAGTAAAGCGTATAAATTACTGTATTGTAATAAATACTTAGCGCAACGACAAACATATCTAAGTGGAAACATTATTTAACCCTTTGTGTCTCAACGGTAGTTTTAAGTACCATCATTTTTAAACAGCATTTAAATCTTATATAAGAATATAATTGGTTTAATACCTGACGGTACTTTAAAGTACAGTGCTATAAAGCGAGTCACTGTTTTATTTTTATGTTGGCAACCTGCAACTAAAGGCTAGACAGCCCGATAGAAGTGACTGTTGTAAGATTAAGAGCTGCTGTTTGTAGTGTGTGTTTTTAGCATCCAGGAACGTAAACAATGGAATATTTATATAATACAACTGTAAGGTAAGCACAAATAACATATTTATTTGCTAAAATAAATAATGGACTCAAAAGTACCGTCAGGACTAAAACCACAAAAATTGTTTTAATTTCAGATTTTATTTTCATACTTAGCGGCTGAGTATAAAATACGACAATGGCATTTTGGAATGACAAATCATACTGGAAGAAACCTCTGACTGACGGAGAATTACCGTTAGCAGCTGAACAAGTTTCAAGGGAGATAACTGAAGAATTACCGCTAGATAATTCGCCCGACACTGATATAGAAAGCGACTTCGAGGAAGAAGAAGAAAATTTACCATTAGAGCCACCACAGGGGGATACTCTCTTTATAGAAAATGTAGGGATCATCATTAAATAGTAAAAAAACTCCCAATCAGCTTTGGAAAAAACGAGAGGTGGATACAAATACTTTCAATTATGTTCTTCCTAAAGGCCCATTTATTAAGGAATTTTTAACATGCCATTCTCCAACAAATAACTTCAAAAAGTTAATAGGTACATCGATAAGCGATATAGTTTATCAGAGTAACTTATATGCCACCTACAAAAATAAAAATTTACATTTGAAGGAGCATGAGCTGCTTGGATTTTTGGGTATAAACTTTCTTATGGACTACCATTCATTACCCAGCTACAAGCACTACTGGAGTACACGTAGTGACCTTGGAGTAGAATTGGTTCGAAAAACTATGCCTCGCAATAGGTTTCAGGATATTCTTAGTTATTTGCATATCAACAATAATCAGACTATTCCACCCAATAATAGAAATAAAATATATAAAATATTACCACTTGTAAGCAAACTGAATGAAAATTTCAACCAGTTGTATCATGGTACCAGAGAAATGGCTGTTGATGAATCCATGATCGTCTTCAAAGAGTGATCATCCTTGATACAATACAACCCTATGAAGCCAATCAAACGAGGGTACAAACTGTGGTGTTTGGCTGATCAGAAGGGTTACATAAAAAGTTTTGAAATATATCAAGGAAAAAATACTGAGCTTGAAAACAAATTCAAGGACTATAGGCTGAGTGAACGGGGGGTTATTCAATTGTCTGAACCTGAATGGGGTAAATATAGTAAGTATTTACTTTGGTAATTACTATTGCAGTATTGACCTCTTAGAAAGACTGAAAATAGAGAAAACACTAGCTTGTGGAACTATTCGTACATCCAGAAAAGATTGTCCGCAGTTGGCTGAAGACAAGAAAATGAAGGGAGGAGATTTCGATTATAGGGTCTCAAATATGCGAATATTAGCTTTTTCAAATGGAAAGATAATAAATGTGTCCACTTCGCCTCTATCTTTCATAGGACTGAGACTTGCACTGTAGAAACAAAGTAAAGGGATGGTTCTAAATCACAAGTACCATGCACAAATATTGTAGCAGGCTATAATAAGCATATGGGTGCCGTAGATCACGCTGATCAATTACGAGGCAGTTATTGGGTTGACAGGCGCTCGAAAAAGTGGTGGTAGCGTTTATTTTTCGGCATACTGGACATCGCTTTTGTCAATTCCTACATTATAATATATTCAGCACTAGAAGAAGATAAAATTACTCTTCTAGGGTTTAGGCGTTCAGTATCACGGGGCCTAGCGAATTGCAGTGTTGGTAATCTTAGGGTCAACAAAAATCGCTGCAGTGTTCAAAACCGAAACTCTCCTACTTTACCTCCAAAAAGAAGAAAGTTCAATTATAGTGTATGTCAGGATGTAAGATTAGGCAATAAAGGAAGTCACTGGGTAACTTTCACAAATCAACGAGAGAAATGTGAACAGTGCTCCTCAAAATGTATCGAATCCCGCCCACATTCCAAATGTACAGCCTGTGGAGTTTTCTTATGTGGCAATGAGAAGAATTGCTTTGCTAAATATTATGATGTAAACTTAAATTGATTTATTATCAATAAAAATATCATTGAATCTGTATCTATGTTTTCTTATAAGCTATGAAACAAAGTTAATAACTACCAGTCCTGACGGTACTTTTGAGTCCACTGCCCCTAAAAAAAATGTGGTAGGGGTTGTTATTTCTTCAAACTGAAAACATGTTGAATTTAACACATAGGATAGTAGAAAAGCAGTTAATAAAATAATTTGTAGAAAAAAACCATGCCTGGGACACAAAGGGTTAAGGAATACTAGTGAATCACTAAAACCTATGATAAATTTCTTACTAAACTTACTTACTAAATAAACTATCACGTAAATATTAGTTGACGTAGGCGATTAATAATGGTAGCAATTGGTCTCGCCTTAGATAAAAAAAAATCATTAACCCTACCCCAACCCGGTAAGTATGTTTTTATTATATCAGAGAGAATACAACTTAAAAGGCTATAATAGTGTATTTTTCTTATAGAAAAGTGATCCTTTTTATATTTGGATGGTGAAAACATTTGAGCATGCTGCTGTAAGAAAATGTATGATTTCTGAAAATTTAATATTAATTCTCCATCAACATAAAGTACGTAGTAGATTATCCTTTTCAAGAGAGCTTCAAAGATATTAAATAAAACATTCAAGGAAATTCCTTTAGCGTTTGATTTAATTTCTTTAAGCTAAGTAGACTATAAATGTGAAAATAAAATTAAGTTTTAGTAATGAGTATATCTTTTGAGAATCTGCTTAGCACTAAATTTCACTCTGCCAATTATTTTATGCAAATACTTACATTAATATCTTAAAGTTAAAAAAAGCCACGGTATGTACCCTCCTAGTTGAATGTATGTTTACAACCTTTATAAGGGGCTTAAATAAAGGTTCACTCAGTTAGGACATTTTCGTGACCAAGATTCGGTCAAATCGGAAGTAAAACCATTAATAATCACTACATGCATTGTGTACGTTCCCTATCGCATTACATCATAATTCCATTACCGGTTTGCTTAAACATTCACCGATTTGGTAGATGTCTGCTATTTATAGATTGAAATAATCCGAAACCTTAATATTATTGCTGTGACAAGTAAATCACCGTATTAACTTTTAGCGAATGGTACTGAATAAATACAGAATACAGCATGAATTTCGAGTATCAAGTAAATTAACGTTTAATACGTTATGAAATCGAATTTTTACGTACTTTTACTCACCTGTTGATTTTTGTGTTATTTGAAGCTAGAAATATGACAACAAAATAAAGTTAAAATAAAGTCTTAATTATATACCACCTCACATTAGTAGGTACTACTAAAGTGCGAGTCACACCGAGAATGCAGTGTGGCAGGATATAGGCAATGTATTTGTAATGGGAGGCCGGCACACTGTGTTGCCGGTTGTCCGATGGCTGTGACAGGGTCGGCTCTGACGTTATTATACAGTGCCGCCAAAAAGTTGGACACAAATGAAAAACTTTTTTATTTTTTGCGAACGATACGTAAGAGTAAACTGCCCTTATTTTTGAAAAAATCGGAAAATTTTAGTTGAAAAAATCACTCAAAATTCTCAAATATGAATTTTCAAGACGATCAAAATATCGTTAAACAATTGTATTAATTAGAAAGTTACTTACAATGCATTTACGTCATTTCAAACCAAGCTTATGCGGGAAGATATCTTAATGAGTTTTTAATGTAACTGAAAAGTAAATAAACAACCCTAAATATAATACTGATTTTCAGCCTTGTTTGTGACTTATTACCGGTAACATGGAATTTAAGAAATACAAACGCGAACAAATGCTCCATGCGAGTGGGAAAATTATAATTTTCAATATCATTTGTCATTTAGTGAATGATGAAAAATTGAGTTTGACTGCAGCGGTGAGTCGTGCTTCCAAAATGAGTAGGGTCAGTAAAAAAACAATTTTTACCATCATGAAAGAGGAAGAGCAAAACAATGGTGAATTAAAATCTCCTGCAGCAAGAAAAACGCGGGTAAGTCAGTCAAATTCTCGCGAATATGCATACGATGGGGGTTTTAAGAGCTTATTAAGAAGAATTGTGCACAATGACTTTTTTTTTAAAACATTCCTCCAACGTTGAAAGCTGTATATAATGTTATTCGAGGGAATGAGAATTCGCCATCGTTCTCTTTAAGTACCCTAGGTAGATTGATTAAAGATATTGGTTTTGAATATATGAAGCGTGGTCGTAAAAGCATAATGTTGGAGCGAAACGACATCATTAATGGGAGGCACAGATATTTAAGAGCCATCAAAAACTATCGCGAAGAAAATTGCAACATTATCTACTTAGATGAGACTTGGGTCAAACGGTGAACTATGCATGGTGTGATAATATCATAACAAATCGTAGAGATGCTTTTATAAAGGGTTTAACCACAGGCCTCAAAGCACCTACACGAAGAGGTCCACGTTTCGTTCATGCAGGATATGAAGGTGGATTTTTATTTGGCGCCGCACGTGTTTTCTTGGCAAAGAAAAACGATGGCGATTATCACGACGAAATGAACACCGACTATTTTGAGCAATGGTTTGAAGAGTCGCTGATTCCTGCCTTACCCAAAAACGGACGGAAAAACGTTGTTGTTATGGATAACGCTTCGTATCATTCGCGTAAATTTAGTTTTCCAACTACTTCGTGGAACAAACCCCAAATTAAAGATTGGCTGCTCGAAAGAAGCATTTTCTTTGACGATTCCTATTTAAAATCTGAGCTGCTTGAAGTTGTCAACGCATATAGAGACCAATACGACAAGTATAAAATTGAAAAAATAGTTGCAAAATACGATGTAACTGTTTTGCGTTTACCACCATACCATTGTGAGCTTAACCCGATCGAGATGGTGTGGAATCAGATTAAGCACTATATTGCAACAAAGAACTCCGATTTCAAGACAGAGCACGTCCGTTTATTGAGAAATGAAGCATTTGGACATGTCACTTCACAAAATTGGAGTAATTGCGTTGCACGTGTCAGAGAAAAAATGGAAAAAGAAATGTGGGCTGCTGATAACCTCCAAGACAACGTGGATGAACTCATAATAAGTGTAAATTTTAGCGACAGTTCTGAGAATGAGATTTCAGACCTCGATGATGACTGTGTCGACGACGTGCAGGTGTAAATAGTGTAAAAAGTGTAAATATTTTATTTGATTATAAATGTACAATTAATTCTCTGTTTATTTTTTCTTATATTAACTTTACCTGAAATAATTCTTTTGTAATTTTGAAATTTATTATTTATTATTATTAATTATTGAAAACATAGTAAACGTCGGGTGTAAATCGTGTAAAAAGTGTAAATATTTTATTTGTTTATAAATCTACAATTAATTCTCTGTTTATTTTTTCTTATATTAACTTTGCCTGAAATAATTCTTTTGTAATTTTGAAATTTATTGCTTATTATTATTAATTATTGAAAACATTTAAACAAAGGCGAAGGTATAAACATCACCAAACTTCCAACAAGTTTTTAGTGAATCTGTGAGAGCGGCGAAATTTGCCTGAGACCGGACTTGAGGTTTAACCGATCCCAGCATAACGACAACTGGCAACGGTGTGCTCCATAAGACTCCACACTGCATTCTCAGTGTGACTTTCACTATAGCAACATCATTTTTTTGGGTAATGTTCACACATTCATTTTACAATATTATTTCAATAAATATTAATAAGACATAGAAGTTGTTTTTTATACGCGAAGCACCCATCAGCTTTCGTGAAAAAACTCGATCTCGATTTTTTAATGGATTTTCAGCATTTTTAAAATCTAGACACCTTTCGACTTAATGTGCGTGTGTCTATAGATGTTAGTAAGGGTTTGCGTCAGCGTGGTGAGTGTGTGTGTGTGTGTGTGTGTGTGTGTGTGTGTGTGTGTGTGTGTGTGTGTGGTCGCGTGCGTGCGTGCGTGTGCGTGTGCGTGCTTTCGTGCGTGCGTGAGTTCGTGCGTGTGTGTGTGTGTGTGTGTGTGTGTGTGTGTGTGTGTGTGTGTGTGTGTGTCCTTCTCCGCATCCGTGTCCGTCTGTGTCCATGACCATGCCCGTGCCCGTGTTCGTGTCCAAACTTTTTTGGAAATATTTCGAAAATGACAAAATTTTCGAAAAAATTGCAAAAACACTTTTTGTGTAAAATTTTATTTTCTATCTAATGGTATTTTCACTTATTATATGTTAAGTAGCCCCGGAGATATTTAGTAAAAACCGGTTTGATAAGTGACGGTTTTTTGCTATCTTGTAAACCGTTTGTTCTACAGAAAAATTATAGGGACAAAAAATACTTTTACTATCACATATTAAAAGAAAAAAATCTAAAAAAATAGAAATTTGCAAAAGTGGTTCTTACCCCCCAATTTTACACCCCCACTGGCCCCAAAAACGATCAGACGCTTTGGGTAGCTGACATCTATATGTGTGCCAAATTTCAAGTTGATGTGTTAAGTCCTTCGAATTGCACCTACCTTTTAAAAAATCAAATCCATCAGTAAATATAATTTCTATTGGCTTAATAGGTATTAACAATGTAAATTCATGAAAAAGAATTATTACTTCTATCCTTGATGATAATTGTTTACGTGGTATATGTTATTTTTACCTGACAGCAATGACCAAATGCCACCAACATCAAGAAAAAAAGTAAAAAAGTAAAACATTGCGAAACCCATTAGAGTTTCGTAATGTACTTGTTTTAAACGCAAAATAGAAAAAACAAAGCGTTTGCAGTTAGTAATATAACAGCGTTTTAGCAGTAGTTTTTCTGAATGACTACTGATAAAGAGAAATACTTTTTTTTTATAACGTAGATATAAATTTTGTGCATGTTACACTATTACTAATTCAGGTAGAGTTCTCCGAAAATATGACAGATATACATGTATATCAAATCAGAATATGTAAAATGGAAATAACATTAATGCAGTTATGTGAACTGAATGTAAGCGGCTATTTTTCACAAGTTAAATAGACGAAAATAATTAAAATGCAAAATAATTCCATCAGGAAACTATTAACTCTGTAAACATGAGATTATGTCTGATATTTTTAATATACAAACATCCAATATTATTATCAATTCAGTCTAGTAATATTAATATTCTAATTACTATAATATCGTTTTTTTAGAGGAACATTTTCACCTATATAAGTTTTTCCCCGTCAAAATGTAAATCGCAAAAAAAGCATTGAATGAAACCACTTTTGTCAACAAAACAGCAATTCATTTATAGAGAGTTGAAAAAGTTCGAACGTTAAGCGAGAACTTCAAACATGCAGCATTCGCGAAAAAGGTTTCGGTTGTAATACATACAATATTTTTTGCACGACCGGAGATTCTGCAATATTAAATAAATTGCGAAAAATGATTCTTACTATCATAAATAGCGATACATTTTTTGTTATGGAGTTTTTATTGTTATGATTAATACTGACGATGAAAACAGAGAAATGTACTGAAACAATCGAGAATTAAAATTGCAAAAGTTTTTTTCGCACTAAAACCTTAAATTTCAATTACAAGATTTTTGTTTAATTTAATTTTAACTTAAACTAAATATCTATTGCGATGTTTTGTAATGTGCTAGGCAGCTATTATGTTACACACATATTTTTAAGTCACATTAATTTTTTGTACCATTGTTTTCCTTTTCTAAAATACTAATTTACATGAACAAGATTTTTGTGTCGATCGACCTTAACTCAAATCAAATCTATGTTTTATATTAAGGGACTAACGGTCAGCTTTTAAAATCCCGTAATTGAACTTAAGGGAATAAAAATTGCGTTAGTCCTTTGAGAAAACTTGAAAATTCACAAAAACTCTGCGTTTATTCCTATTTTTATACAAGATATGACACTACCTCTAAACAACAAATACAAATATTATGTAGAAACTTCATATTTTGTTATTTTTCTACATACTAATTAAACGATTAATGTCAAATTATACATTATACAAAATGGAATTACCTCTGCATAAATGTCGACAATGAAATACATAGATACTGAGCTGGTTGGACATGAGCTAACACAATCTACTTAGCATTCGGGAGGTAATAGGTTCGATCTCCGTTACCATGTAAAGAGCCAGAATCCCTTACAACAATTTTTTTGAATTAATTATTTTTTAATTAACCTGTTTTAATTAAACTGCAGAAATCATCAAATAATGAATATATATATATATATATATATATATATATATATATATATATATATATATAATCGAGGGCGTCATATCAGAAGGGCATAAGCGCCACTATACCCGATTTTTGGTTTTTTGGGCGTATGTGAGTATTTAGTCAATCCGCATGATATATCAGAAGGGCGTACAAATTTAGAAACTTTAAGTTGTTATACAAACCAATTATAGTTAAGCGTATGAACCAATTTTGTAAAATTATAATATCAGAAAGGCGTATGTACATACGCAAAATCAGCAATTTATTCCAAAACACCCATTTACTAAACATTTTTTCATTTCCTGTAAAAATTAACTTTTGATCCATAAGCTTCTGATATGACGCCCTCGATATATATATATATATATATATATATATATATATATATATATATATATATATATATATCCCTCCGACGTTGTTTCAAGAAAGTTAAGAGTTTTTCTACGTCCAAGTCCCCTCCAGTCTAACAAGCAATCTCTGCATTAGAATTACCGCCAGAAGCCGTTTCCGCCTCCCGTCTTTTGCAATAAAACCGCAAGACACGCTACTCCCATTCCGTTGGGTTAACTCGACTCAGTCCCATAGGTCTCTTTTAAGAGCCCAGACCAGCCGAGGATTTTTCATCATCCTTCTCCGTTGAGTTAACACGACTCAATCCGCACGTAATTACTCCAAAACACCAGGGCTTATTGATGCTTAAATATGTGGTCACCTGCATGTAAGTTAATCCCATAACCGTACACATACGCTAGTAAACGACGCCACGCTGGGGGATATTTCCAACGTAGTCTTTTAATTATTCCATCGGAAAGAAAGGCGCACTGCCTGAATTCTGCCGATTCCCGGAGTATAAATTAAACAGCGCAATGGGTAGTAGCCGGGAATCTTTTAATTGATATTCCATACATATTTTACACAAACGCACACTAACACGCCTTCACCGGCTGTTTAAAAACAACGTGCAGGGAGTCTCCAAATCGAAGGCACAATAACACCACATTTCGGTCCCCAGTTTCGTAAATTACGAGAACAGTACGTAAAACACTGAGTATTACATTTCAATCACACTTAATGTATTTAACTGCTTAAAAATTAGTTCTTGTCCAAGAGTACTTCTTATTAGAGGTCCTGCTACCGCTTCAATACCCGTTCGCCCCTCGCGAGATAACCATTACACTTCACCAAAGAAGTCTTGTACAAGTCTCCGATCCAGATCGCAAGCTGCGATAACCCCGAATTAAAGAAGTAATACTTCTTCAATGATACCGTACCTTTACCTGATAAATAATCCTGAAACTAAGCGTTCCTGAAGGTTTGAATACCATATTATTATTAACGCCGCTCCCAGTTAAAGGCACCCCACTACGCGTTCCCGTAGCAAGTACACTCAATACGAGAGTATTTATATGTAGTTTCACAAGGCCAATAATTCTTAAAGCCCACCAATTCTTTTTTCATTTAGATCTTCACTAATTGCTAAACGTAATTAGAACAAATTTTAATCCCTAGCAATTAACATTACACCGTAAATAGATAGAACGCCGTTAGTTAATTAACCCCTGAAAATATTAGTTAGATTCGTTTTAATTTTCATTCGTGCATTCATTAAAGTTAGACCTAAATGTTGCATTTATAAAATATAAAGCACGATTTCTCTTTTAAAATATAATTATAAAACACCCCCTTTAAAAGTATTAATTTTCTATCTGACCGCGTAGAAGGTATATATAGAGAATTGTTCACCTTACTTCTTATCGTCGCAAACACGTGTTTGCCACCACATTAAATCACATTATCATAACTGTAAAAAGCTAGTTGCTTTACACTAGAAACTACCAGACAGGCCCGGACTAAATAAAATTTCCTTTGTTGCAATATATACATTAAGTTCAGTTCTTTTAACGTGTGTAAACATGCAGTTAATGCTTATCCCATAGCAAACGTCACCAGAGGGATAATCTTTCTGTCGATCCAACACACCGCTACTTCGAACCCGCAGACTGCTTGGTGGATGGTGGATGCTTTAGCATACTTTATAATACCTAATTTAATTATGTTATTTCAGTATCCGACTTATTTTAATTTGTTCATATGTAGATATTTAAGTTAGTGTTAAGTTTGAATATTTATAGAATGTAAACCCTTTGAGTTCATTGTTCAATGTGGAAGAATCTGGTAATAAGTGATCAACCCCAACAAACAAGCCACTCCCTTTTTATTGCAATACCTCATGAGTGCGTGCTTGTGCGTGCGTGCGATCATGCGTGCTTACGCCTGTGTGTGTGTGTGTGTGTGTGTGTGTGTGTGTGTGTGTGTGTGTGTGTGTGTAAGCTTTATTTAATTTTTACTGCAGCTGGTTAGAATATGAGGGAAATTTAGCGGCGGAAAGGGGGCGTTTATTAGGGGTAAATCTGACATGAAATTTTAAACGTCTATCTAACATAGATTATTGTTTTTTTCTTTTTACAATGTTGCCTATTTTCGTTATGAACGTATTGAAATAGAGTTGCATAATTATCCAAAAAAATTATTAAAATTATTTCATTTCTTTTAATTCCCGCTTAATAGGTTGCAAGGCCGTGTATTATTCCACACCAGAGATTTATTACAGCTCCATATAGATAAACATATCATTACATAAAAATTCAGCATATTTCATTTGAAAAAACATATAATTTTACTATGCAAGAAGGTGATATTATGGCCAGTTTTGTCGTTATATCACTATTTACTAAATAAACTATTGGTGTAGCAACGTTAGGCCATCTTAGTCTGGTTGTGGCTAATATTTACATGAAAATATTTACAACGTTAGATTTGCAAAATGCACTTTTAAAACCTTTAGTTTAATGTAGATATGTAGATGACACTTTTGTGTTTAGAAACGTGGGGAAAAACACTACATTAGTTTTTATAAATGGTTATTCGTCCAAGCATTCAGTTTAACATAGAAATTGAAACTAATGGAAGTTTACTATTTTGAGACATATTAATTTCTAAAACAAATAATTTATCTTTTTTTTACCGAAAACCTACATTAACTATCAAATCATGATATACATTACAAAATTAGTGTAGGTAAAGCTCTAGTGGATCGAGCTAAACGACTGTGTGAACCTGAATTTGTAGAAAATGAATTGGGTCATTTAAAAACATCACTACAAGCGCGTGGTTATTCGTTTAAAGCAATTAATAAGGTGTGTGTGTAAAAAGGGTTTAAGACCTTCATCCGTGTACCGAATACGCAGATGTTGATCTTCTGTTGGAAGAAGTTTCGGGATAACGAATCTAGGGTGTGGACAACCCTATCTCGCCGGCCGGGGAACATCTGGAAGAGGGAGTGGGTGAGGACTTGCAGGAAATCTTTGATGGATAGGGATTTGGTGTCGGGAGAGGGTTTAAGGTGGGCTGTGTCTTCCGAGCCGGGCTCTTCGGAAGACAGGATAGGTTCGAAGGATGCCATCTTCGACGGAGAACTGGGAGGTTCCCGCCGCTTCCGGCACTTAAAGGAATACGAAGGGTGAGCTTCCCCGCAGTTGTTACACCTTGGGTTAGCCGAGGATTTGCAGGTGGAGGATCTGTGACTTTCGCCACAGTTGGGACAACGGATTGCGCGAGTTGGACACTCCTCAGCGGTATGCCCCACCTGCGTGAAGGTGGAACAATACTTGGAGAGAGGTTGAGGGATAAGGGAAGGGTTGAAACTGTAGTGTCGCCCGAACATGACGACACCGCGTGCGAGGAGCTACTCAATGGTGGTTTGGGAAGTGGTGATGATCCGGATAAGTGATGTGGGGGTATTTGTCGCCTTAGCTGTGATGTGGACAGCCTTCCTCACGTGTGAAAGATTGATCGCACCTAGGATCTCGGGTTCTAGGATATCCTTATCTACGTGACGAATCACTCAGGAAAAGGAGGGCGCTCTAGGGGTGGAGTTGAAGGGACGGGGACGGGAGAGTTGGGTAAGGGCGACGGTGGGATCGTCGAAGTGGTGTCGCAACCTAAGCTGTGTACCACCCGGTAAGGAGAGAGGTCTCTAGGAGACAGGTGTGGTTGTGATTGAACGTTAAGTTCAACCAGGGAAGGTTAAGGTATTTTAAGCAGTTAAACAGGATTTACTGGGCGTTATGGATTTAGGTATATTGCAAATGCAAGTATCTAGAGGATTGAGAGCGGGTAGGATTAGGATTGGGGATAGCGGGTGTGGGGATCACGGTAGGTATAGCTTGATGGGCGGGTATAGGTAGCAGGGCAGGTTTGTGTGTAGGTTTAGGCGGTTTGTGTGTAGGTTTTGAGGGTTTTTGTGGAGGTCGTGGAACGTGCAGAGATGTAGAAATGTGTGGATGAGGTGGAAATAGAAGAGACGTTTGAATGGGAACGTGTGCGTGAGGATGGTAGCGGCGAGGTGAGGGTGTGTGCGTATGTGAGGGTTGTGTGTGTGTGTAGGTGGACGGGAGGCGCCGGGGGTTGGGGATACAACCGTTACTGTACCACGGTGGCGACCGTACTTAACCATCGCGGTTGTTGTTAATAAGGTTTTGAAAATAAAAAGACAGAAAAGGAATTGTTTTAGAGAAAGGCCGGATCTTCGCCGAGGTGTCTCACACCCCGAGGAATAAAGACTTGGAAACCAGAGACTCAAATAGAAAAAGGAGGAAAACAAGTGTTAAAACGATAATTAAAGTTAATTAAAACATATTTTTTATTAAGAGGTACCTATTGCTTTACCGGACGTCGATCCTGCAGTTGGCGGTGGAGATGTCCTGGATGCTTCTTTTTATTTTCGTTCTTCGCTCCTGTTGTATTCCGGCGGCTCCTGTTTGATACTAGGCTGTGGCTCATCTACTGATGACCGCTTCTTCGTATTATCTGTATGCAAGTAGTGACAGATCTAACTCCGAAGCGGCGAAGATCACGATTCCGGAATGATGAACGTAAAAACGCTAAGTTCTTTTTTTGAAATTGAGAGTTTGTAATAAAAATCACAAGAGCTCTTACGCGAGAAGCGGCTTACGTTTGATACCGAGGTTCGTACTGCCCTGTCTCAAGCGCAAAGTAGCACTTTCCGCTCTTAATACACAAATAGCTATTACCGACCGTTTTGTTTTTAGCGGCGATTGAAAAAGAGGTGGAAAAACATTCGTGATACCTACTGTAAAGTAAAAAAGAACACTAAAATCCAATTGGATCTGTTATCTCTCAAAGAAACCCAGGTACAATTTTTGGGCGCCATGGAACACGAAAGAAAGTAAATAATGATGTTTTTAATAATGGCATTTCATTATTTTTTTAGATTGTTATAGTGACATACAGAACATCGAGATTGGTTCCGAAAATGTGATGGATGATACACCTATTGATGAAAACGTTAATGCTACTGATACACCTATTGCAACTTATGCGCCATATCTATCTACCCATTCTAAACCTATTGATAAAGCATTAAGTAACACCACAAAAGGTACACCGAAGAAAAGAAAGACAAATTTCACGCCTAGAATACTAACTGATCTGTTGAACTAGCACACTATTTGAGAACCTCTCAAGATTTATAAATGAATTTAACTAACTGGTTCAGTATGTCCATAACCTACCTACACACAACAATTTAAACATTGAAAAAAAACTCACCTTAATGTCACTGCCAATTTTTCAGTGGGTGTTATTGGAGATTTCACAGGATTAAAGGATGGCTTAGCAAGTTTATCTTGTATGAGCTGCAGTTGTAATTATATTGATTTGTTTCATTGTCTGTCAGGTGGTTCTGCATTAAAATTCCTGAAATCCTCCCGGCCGTCTATTTTTGAACATGGCTAATTCTTTGCTCCTGTTTTCAGATTCTAATGTTAAAAGGAGAAGCAGATTCTTCATGCTCCTGATAACTTAATAACATTAAAAGTAATGACTTTTAAGAAATATTCATTTTTCTTGTGGCTAGAACAGAACACATTGAGCGGCCAACACTTTAATAGCGCAGGCTAGTAAAATGGGTTTGACCAATTAGGTCACGGCTACTACCAGTCGCGGCTAGTAACAGTCGTGGCTACTCAGTCACAGTCGTCGACGACTGGCGAAGGTGTAGGAAAACGCGCCATTAGATTTGTTGTGATTTAACTAGAGTTTTGATAGTTATGTCAAGTTTTTAGTTGTGAATCTTTTTACAATTCTTTGAATTAAAGTGTTTCTCAACTTTACACTTACATTATTACTTGATTACATATAGTTACGTTTGTTCTTTCGTTATGACATTTCCATTGTTAGCATTCGTCCGTTAGAGAGTGTTCTGAATTTCCATTTTCAAGGCGGTTTAATAATATTTCATATATTACAGTTCAAGCTAATCTTTAATAAAAAGAAATTTAGTTTCCATAATTGGCTTTCCATTATGTGTACATGTACGAAATATAAATTTAAAATGTATTAAATACTACTTATTTTAAATAGAAATCTGATATTTAATTTAATTTCCCTTGCCACAACCTGTATCAACGTTTTATTTCAATAAATGAGATTAAATTCCTAATCCGCATTAGAAATGCGATTAAATTCAAATACGCACATGCTGTGAGTACTCCAATGAAACACATTACAGCGTTCAATCGGTGTAATAACCAAAGTCAAATACTAAACAACTATTTCATCAAAGTTAATGTTGCCAATTACTTACATATAAATCATGAATTGATAAATAAACTTTAAACCTCGAGTAAAAATTCAATAAAAGTTAACGTTACATCGTCTGAGATGGTTTGAAACATTTTTTATATAGACACATTCCATAATAGCATAATTTACGATAAAAAATCTAATTAAATCAACTTTTGTTCTGTTAAATACAACTTAAACAATAAAATAAATGCAGAATACTGCAACATGTTTTATAATTAATGTAAAAGTGGAATTTGTAAATTGAATATTTTTGAATTTTTTCTAACCATTATAAACGTAAATTAAAACGGGGTTCCGTATATATATATATATATATATATATATATATATATATATATATATATATATATTTGGTGCTGGAAAAATAGCGTATTAACTCTACGGTACGTTGTAAAGGGATGTTCCCTAAGTATGAGAAAAATAGTAAAAAATTCTTTCTCTTATATGTTTGACATTATTGAAGTTCAAAGTGGGATCTTGAAATGCTCATATTTAGTGCTCTATAGCTATTAAAAATAATTATTTCCAGCTGATTTATGCAAACAACAATAATTCTAAACAACTTTATTCATTAATACTACGAATTTTTAACAAATTTTAAAATAAAAAATTTTGAAAATGTATTCAAAACCACAAAAATCTCATTTGGCAACAAAAATTTCAAACAATCAAAATCACATTGACATGTAAAAATATTTTATTTGATTTGCCAATTTTTGACAGTACATTTACTTACAAACTAAGCTCAAATACCAGTATTTTAATTAGAATAGGTAATGTATTCAAACAGTGAATATGCTGACATGTGCTTAGTATTTTAAAATTTATTTAAGTTTAATAAAGCATTGCATCCATGGAAACACAGCTTTATAACCTTTACTTACACATGCAGTTACAAGCCAACGTCGCCAACTTTTTTATTTTTATACCACTACCTCTATTAGAATAACTATTACCCAAATAATAAAAAGTTTTTTCATGCTCACAAAACATACTTTAATCTAGTAGTGAAGAGTTAATACACCATTTTTCCAGCATATATATATATATATATATATATATATATATATATATATATATATATATATATATACATTTAAGTTCAGTGATAAAGTACAAGAAGTAATATGACAGGGTGTTAAAGTGAAAAAAAAAAAATTTTATCATATCTTTTATATCACTCTAGATATCTCTATAAAATTTAATACACATCTATCGAGCATCAAAGAACATTTTTGGGTGTAAAAGATTTTTTAAAATGTCTACCAGTGGCAGTACTGCATTTGAAGTGAATATTATTGAAAGAAAAAATGGTACGCCACTGATTTTTCTGAGAATAAATTAATTTTGAAATCTCCATGTAATTTAGAGCAAATTTGATCCCTTGACTGTTTTCTGTACAACGCACAGTTTTCGCGTAAAAAAAATTTAAATTAATGTTAATTTCAGCGGAAATACTTATAAAACAGTAATTAGAGTTAAATGGTATCATTTTACAAAACTACTCTTTATTAACTAAGTTCATAAATGATTTTACAAAAACTAGAATTCACAACTTTCATTAACTTAGATCGTAAAAAATTTACAGAGAATTATTAAATTATTATGTTCATTAACGACTAAAGAATTTTAATGTGGTCGCTAAAGTTTACAATAATTGCTCAAAATGAGCTCCTCCAACTTCGATACATTTTCGGCATCTGCGCTTAACTCAGTCAGTGGCGTTGCTTATGAAATCCGTATTGGCTCGCAAAGTTTCACAGGCTTGCTCTATCCTTACAATTAGTTCTCGCCTTGTATCAACTGGTGTTTGCGAACTACTGGTCAAAGTAAGCGGCAACTTAGTTCCGACTTGAAGGGAATATGATTCACTGTCGAAACTGTTTACTAAAGTATTACGGTAGATTTTTGCAGAACACTACGAACGGTCAGTAGTTAACTAAACGTCGCATTAAGGGCTTGTAGGGGATAATTCCATATCGGACACTCAGCAGCAAATTAAGTATAATGTCTATCTGACATGAAGTTTTAAACGTCCATATAAATATATCGCTGTTTTTGTTTTTACATTGTTGCCTATTTTCATTATCAAGGTATTAAAAACGAGGTTGTGTTAGTATTGTTATCAAAATAATTTCATTTCTTTCCATTTCCACTTTGTAGGTGGGAAGGTCGTATGTTGTTCCACATCAGACATTTTGTTTAGCAAATTAAAATTAATATTAATAATTTTTTTTAAAAGTTCAATTGTTTTTATTGGGATACAAAAATGTTCATTTCATAATGCTTTTTCATACCATGTGTTTCAGTTTGTGCCGTTACGCTTACGTTACGCTGATCTAGCTTTCTATTATCCATTAATATATACAGTATCTTACTATGTATTAAATTCACTGTACCCTTACGAAATACCAAAACATAGAAGTGTTGTAAATACAAACTAGTTTTCTCAACTCCTTAAAGATAAAAACATATTTTAGATAAAATTATTTAATTTTCAATTATTAGTTGAAAATGAACTAAAAATCGAATGCCTGAAATAAATTATTCTACCAAAAGATAAAACATTAAAATAAATATGACCACAGGTAATTAGCCTTTCCTGAGAGTGAAAATTGTATGTTGTAATTTATGAAAAGCAATTTGAAATGCTTAAAATAGCATGTTTTAAATATATCACCCTTTTGTTTATGAAATATTATAAAACTTCATTCTTGTAATTACACAATGTAGTGAGTTAATAAAGCAATATGCAAAATTCCATAAGCAGGATAATGAACATCTAGATTATTTGATTTTGCAATCGAATTAATATCTTCCAAGAATGTTGTACTATCGGCGTTGCTGAAGACAGTGAATATTTGAAAGCTTTGTTGTTTACGTTTTTGGTTATAATTTTTTGTTAAAATTCTAAATTTATGGTATAACTATATATTTATAGACAACTCATTACATTATATTACGGCTTGTTTAAGAATTTTTTACATTCACTATAAACGCATGTAAATGTAATCGGTGCAATCTGTAAATGTAATCCAAATTGCACTATTTTCGGAAGAAACATATATTAACTAAGCAAGTAGAAAAAAACGGGATTTGTCATTAGTCAAAATATTACCATTCTGTTATAGTTCTTAAAGCAACGTTATCTACTCTTTTATGTAATCCGCATTTAAAACGACGTTAAAGGGAAATTAACATGAAAGATAATTCACTCGATGTTAAAATTTCCCTGTATCGGCTTGTATAATAAATTACTATTTTCATCAATTTTGTACAAAAGTTTTCAGAGTTTTTTTAAGTGAAGTATGTTAACTTTTGAGGTTAAATAGAATTTTAAATGGAATACCTACATTACATTTAAGAATGGTCATATTGACTTGGTTAGAACCGGATGTAAGTACTAGATCAAAAATTATAGTTGATAATGCGTGTTTCTTGAGTTGAAATCATCTTATTCAATAAATATAAAATTGGTTATAAGATAGTCACTTTGAATATGGCTTAAATTAGCAAATTTTCGAATGCATTATAATTTTTGTATCTATACTACGTTCGGGGGTGAGAGTGGCGAAGATAGGCAATGCTTTCCACATGGGAATTTTGCTTCGACGTTGCTGGTTGCCGATTGTATGCAACGGGCGATAGTACTCGTATAAGCTCAATAAAACAACGAGAGTTCTCAAATAAATTCCCATGTAATTATTGACGTAATTTTTAAACTTTTTTTTACGTATTTTCTTTATTTTTTTTATTTTATCCTGTTAATGACATGTCTTATTTACGATGATTTAATTACATTTTTGATTGTGCTATTAAACTAATTTTTGTACAAAACATGTTTATTCTTTATCTGTTAATGTCAGTGAATGATCTGTCTTATTATATACGATGATTATTGTTAAGTAATTACATTTATGATTGGTTTATTTTGTAAATTTGACTGATTCCTAACTACTTTCGAATGCTCAATACCTAAATACCTTATAGACCGTTAAAGTAATTTTTTTTTACAAAATATGTTTATTCTTTATCGGTTCGCGAAGCGTGTTGGTATTATTCAGTGCAGTATATATTGTGGTCGATACTTTGATTTTTTATTATTATTGCTTTGATTGTTGGATTTGTCTGTGAGCGATGCATATTTGCACACGTTTGCGGAAACATGGCATCGCTGGCGCTGTTTGCCATAAGCACTGAACTGCACTCTCACCCCCGACCGTAGTATTAAGTAACTTTCACAGTGGCGCTTTTATTTTTTTGCACTTCGTGGATTAAAAGTATTATTCCCCATTGCGGAGACTGAAGTGTTACTTTTAATCTCTAGGGATTAAAAAATAATTTAATCCTCCGAGGATTAAAAAATAAATAATTCACTCTACTAAATAATAATTTTATTAATAAAAATCAGCAATTAACATTTAAGATAACATTTACGGATATATTTACATTTATACAGTTATTAAAGTTAAACAATTTACCAAAATCGTTGTCCTTAGAATTAAGAACATTTTTGAATGATGTTGAAACGATATAGATGCATTGATAGTATTTATTTGGTTTTCTGAATCAATTTTTTTTTACATTTTCATGCCCAAACATTTTTTCTGTTATAATTTTTTTGTTATTTATACATAACATATCCCTCAGCCACTGAAGACGACTTCCAACCTCCGTGTCTTTTGAGAACGTCGATATTTGCCCCAGAACTGGCTAATAAAGACGCCGACGTTCGTCGAAAACAATGACCGGTGTATAAAGAGGGTTCAGGAAGTTTAAAAAAAGTTTCAATTCCTTGGGGTAGTTTTCCAAAGGCACTTTTTCCAGTGGGTTGAGTTGAACATCTCCGGTCTTTATATTGGACAAAAATTCGTGAATGGTTTATGTCAGGTTTTCTTAAACCAATGTAATTTCTGCATAGTTTTATAAAATCGACTGGGTTATTCACTGAATTCTGAACTACGAATACTCGGTCAATATTGTTCTTTGTATTTTTTATATTAACTAAGATAGAGTAACCCAAATCTGTAACATTGTGGATTGATAATTCAACTAATTCGTTTCCTCTACACGTTCCTACTATACCCATGATCAGTGCAACCTAAAAATTGAACACAGTGTCTAAATATCTATCAAAAAATTTATAGACGTTATATTACTCACCTTAACCATTAAAAAATCGTCATCTGGAACTTGAATTAGGAATTGATCGACTTGTTCATGAGTAAGAACTTTTTGACTTCTTTGGCTTATAGCAGTCATTTTTTCTTTTCAGAAAAGCTTTTAATTTCGGATATTGGGATATGTCAATATTACTTTTCACCATTACCATCGATTTCACTATGGAATAATTCACCCACATAGTGGAAGCACGTACAGTTTTGCTTTTTCATTTAAATATGCTAAAAGACATTTTCATTGGTGTGATTTTGTATCTTCTTTTGATGGCACCATGTTATAAAATCTTTATAAGAATTTTCATACACTTTTCTGGATTTTGAGGGCAATAGTTGGTTAACAGCCTCTTCAGCCGCTGCTTCAATATCAAACTCATCCATTTTCGCAACTACGCTTCGTCAACAGACTAAGTTTTCACAATGGCGAATGTTGTTTATTATTTATTTACTCGTTGTTATGGCATTGAAACATCTGGGATTTTAAAAATAATTCATAAATTTCATTAGCTTTGAATAGTGTAGCTTCTTTGTCAAAGTGACTTTTCTAATAATTTAAATTTATCATAGATGTAATATTTTAATTTTCAGAAAATAATATAATTATTTCTATTATTACTCCACAAAGTGCAAAAATAGTGTAGATACCACGGATTGAAGTTCCTTAATCCCTTGCATAGTTGTTGGGATTAAATGAGTCACTTCAATCCCTTGTTATCTAATGTACTATTTTTTTCGTTTTTCGTTACCTTGGTGGCATTATAAGACACGGAAAAAAAGTTTAAACACGAGAGCGTGTTTTTAAGAAAAAGAAGAATTCTGTATGACCAGATTATAAAGTATTTTATTAGTTTTTCTAATTCGGTGTGCCTAAGGACTCTTAAACGCGTCGGTTGTAGTGCGTTTAGAAGCTTCTTAAAAGCATCGTTTCTGGTAACTTTTCTGGTGTAATAATATTTTGACATGTCAGTTGGTTAGATCTAGGTTAGATATTTAATCAAAAATTATAACTTGTGTAAATTTCACCAGAAAGTTAAAAAGTTAATGTTATAAGCGTTACTATTTTAAGATCTATTAAATTTAAGAAAAATAAATGTTTATAAACATTTAATTATCTTAGAAAGTACATTTTCAATCAAATTGCTGTGTATACATAGGTATGGTTTTATGATTTTTTTGTAATCGTTTTTTTAATATATAAACAAAAAAGTGGTATATAACTAAATATATAAACTTTTTTGTTTATGTATTTAATTTGATATTTGTCATCAAATATTTCAAAATTTAATTTTTTTCTAATTTTATGTAAACGATTACAAAAAATTTTGTTCGCAACACGTGCGCTCTCACATTTTAGATGCGAGGCCATTCTTTTTTACCGAGGAGTAGCCTAGTTACGAAAATAACTATTAAAGTATTTTTTTAAAACAAATATTTCACTTTTGCAGATAATAGTTTAGGAGATTATGTAATTAAGTTGTATTTTGCAAGAGTATGCAATATCTTTTCATTTTTTATAAGATAATTAAATGGGATACAACTACATCATTTATCTGATGGCGTCTTCTTTGTTACCTGGATGAAGTCAATTATGAACCTAATTTAATAAGAAACTGCTAATGAGTACAAGTGTATTGATTGGTTTTATTCGATTAAATGACTCAATTTATACTGTAAACCTAAATATGTGCGTTCATTGCGCTGTAACAGAATCAATAAACGAATATACATTGTCTAACATTCTTAAGTTGTGAGAGATTAAACCTATAATGACATTATATGGCATTTGAGTATTACCAACCCAAACATCTAAACAATTCTATTCAATGAATTTAGTCAGTTCTGATGCAAATTTTGTTGATATTTTTAAATTATTTTCCTCAATAGAAAAAATAGCGTAAAACACACGTTTCATAAGTCACTTCGCGCACTTATTCAATAGGGACCCTCGTCGCTACGCTCCTCGGGCCGAAACCTGAATGCGCGAATACAGTGACACATGATACTTGTGTTTTAATATACCATAGTGTAACATGGGTTTTAAAAGTGAAGTACTTATAAATGTAGTATTTCATGATTTCTTGAAAAATAAAGTTAGTGGTTATTTAACAAACAACTTTATTTTATAACAAATGTTCAAAATGCTGCCAGTCGGATACCTCGGTTATTAAAAAAGGTAGGTAATCCAGATTTGTCGGGTCAATATGACTACAAAGTATCTACAAACGAGAGGTATTATTGATATTTAATCACTTCCGGTTTTACAGTTAAATCTTAAATGGGATGTCTGTATACCTATTTTGAGACATTTAAAATTTACACCAATTTCTGCATATTACTGTAGCAACCATGACTAACACACTAGACCAAGCGCAAAATGACGCCAGCGGTTGAACGCCTAAAATAAAAAAAAACTGCCATTGTGAAATTTACGTGGAGTCTAGATATAAAAATTGAAATACATCTGCAAAATCACAAATGCCTTGAAACGTGTAGTTGGTGCTAGAAGATGTAGAATTAGTTGTAGATTTTAAAAATCTATAAATATAATTAGGTTTTTATTGCAAATAAGATTTATTTAAAAATAAATTATTACAATTAAAAACTGAGACCTCACTAACTATAAGTTAATATGAACTCAGCCTATTGTTATCAATGCAGTGTCTTTCATAACAATCATTAATTTACTAAAGATAACTAACATCTCTAAGGATTGATAAATTACAATAATAACAAATATGAAAGTTTCCATGTGATAATATTTGTTGACGCAATTAATATTTGATGTTTGACTATTGTTTACAGAATGATATGTTATACTAGCTATTTATATAATGATATATATTATACAAAAATACGGAGAATATAACTCCTTTCCCCTTAAGACAGAATGTCCTCATTCTGCGAAGTTATCTGTTTTAAAGGAATCACTTCTTTATCCTGTCTTTGTTTCCTAATTCTATTACGTATCTTATTTCTAAATACATAGATCAAAATACAAAACATGACTAATAAAATAATTACAATAGTAGTTATAGATAAATGTATAACATGCACTAAAGGATTAATTTTTAAATCAGTATTTAACATTTCAGCTTCTTCTTTTAAGGTTTTCAAGTTTTCTAAATGTTTTGGTTCTAGTTTTACAGTCAAGTCAGCTTTATAATTATTAATTTCTATAGGATTCTTGTAAGTAAAATTAACAAATGTGTTTTCAAAAGTTTGATCATCTATTGTTAATTTGCAATTGCTTCCGGATGATACAAAAGCATTAAAAATTAATTTCCTTGTGACATTCTTCAATTATTTCTAAATCTTGTTTAACTGATACTAAAATTTGTCCGTTGTGTAATTGAGCATATAACTTATAATTGTTATTGACTACGGTGTATATACAATCTTTGTTATAAGTTATGGAACACTTACCTGTTTCTGATCTTTCAGAACACACAATTTGTTTTTCTACAACTTTACACTTCTCATTAGTTCATAGTTATTTTCTTGCAGCTTGAAGGTGATATTGGAACGGCGGTATTAGCACCTTGTTTTGCTGATCAGGTATCGGGTAAATTCTTTTATACTGGAATATTGAAGGATTGAGGATGGGTATACACAATATACATGTAATTGAATCTTCTGTTGACAAAATTCTAAACTTTGAAAATTCTAGTATTTTAAAAATAAGGCTTTTGTCTAATTCAGGCAACTCCGTCTTTTTATAAATTAATTTTAAATGGTCGATAATTTCAATTATTTCTATATCAGACATAACTTCGGGATTTGTTATTTCAGAAAAAGCTAAAGAAATTGTTCTTTCAATAGTTTGAAGGATGTCCAATGATTTGGAACTTAAATAATTATTGTATTGAATAATTAACTGTATGTCAAGAATACTGTTCACCTTGTTTAATTCATTAAAAAATAAATCAGTGCTGTTCTGGATTGTTTCCAAGACTTTGGAGTACCTTTCAGTGATGTGATTAGCAAATGAAGTGTATTTATCTACCAGTTGAATAATTTTATCTTGATTTTTATATAGTGAATTGAGATTTTTATTAATTTCAGTTAAATCGTTGTTGTCAGGGTTGCCAGTAATATATTTTATTACTGTACCAATAATATTAGCAAGACCACGTTTTCTTTTATGTTCAAGTTTAGATAATTAACTTACAATTTTCTTTTAACACATGGACTAATTTCTGGATCATGACGTTTGAATTTGTGTCTAAAATTACTACCTTACTTAATATTTGATAATAACTTAATTCTAAATCTGTTATATTAATATAGAAGTAAAACTTATGATAATGATCTACTAATTTGGCTGGGCCTATGTCTTCGGTAATGTACCCATTTGTATTAAATTTTTCAATTTGAAGGCCCTGGTTCTGGATTGCTAGGCAAATCCTGCAAACAAAATTTCTTTTTAAAGCGTTTCATTTTTCTTGTGTGTATGTTCCCTGGTCTATTTGAAGTTTCTCTGAGCCCTTTGATTTTATTTTTATTAACGGATGTTATATTTACTTTATCAAAGCACGGATCTGTTTTTCTAATTCTTTGCCGTGTGAAATAGGCTACTGATTCATTCATTTTAATGGTTGATTCTTTATCTCTATTTTTCTTTTCTAGAGTCTTAGTGCCCTTTTCTAATTGTTTGTGATATAAGTGTTCGTAGAAGGGTAACAATTCGGTTTTTTGTTTTTCGTTGTAGTTTTCGTACACAGTTTTGTTTAAATCAATTTCATGTGCATTTAAGTTTTCGTAAGGTCCGTACAGTAGAGTAAAGGTGTATAACCCGTTGCAGAGTGCGTTGACTGATTGTACATTAATACGGCCGATATCATTGAATTTTGGGGACTTTCGTTTTTATTTTCAATCTTGATCATTCTTAATTTATTTTTCTAAAATGGTGGAGTGTACTCTTTCTATTGGAGAGTTACTGTTACTGTTATAGTTAGTAGTGAAATGCAATTAGATTTTGAATAAAGCGCAATATTCTTGGAAGACCTTGGTCTTGAACTCCTTTCCTTCGTCGCAAACGATTTTCTTTCGGTAACCGTGGTGCGAAAAATAGTGTCTCAACTTATTTAACACTGTTAATTCTGATGCGTCTATTATGTAATAGGCTTGTGTATATCGTGAAAAGAGGTTTATTGTTGTTAAAAATTTGTTTCCTTCGAAACTAAATGTATCAATGTGTACTACATCGAAAGGTTTCCTTGCGAGTAAAGGTCCAGAAAATTGAATTTTATTTGGATTTCTATCGTACTTACAAACGTTACAAGTTAATTACTTTGTTAATCTTGGTTTTTAAGTTAGGTCAGTAATATTTAGTTTTTAAGTGATTATAGGTTTCCAGTATGCCATTGTGATTATTAGAATGGTATTTATCTATTACTTTGAATTGTTCATTTGATTGTTCTATATTTTTTGTTAGAAGGTTGCTTTTAACAAATTTTATTTTGTTATTGAATAAATTACTTGTTATTTCGAAAAATTTAGATTCTAATTCCTTATTTTTAGAGTATATTCCGTATAAGTTTTTTGGATCTATGATTTCCTTTAACATTCGCGAAATGTTTTCCAGTTCGTTACCTTCCCTAATTGTAACAACATAGTTATGTTTTACGAATGATCTTTGATATTCTATTTTATATTGATCTCCTAGTTATAAGATGACGCGATACATGAAATGATTTAATGGATTCTCAGAGATTGGTACTGAGAATATTGAATTTTCAGTAGATGTATGTTGTGTATTATTCGATTGATCATCTTGTTGTCTGTTCAATGATTCTTCTAAATCATCGGACGAAGGGTTTTCGTCGACATTTCGGATTATTGACATAAGGTCTAGTTCTGTATCGTTTGAGGTTTCCTTTGTATTTATTTCGATTCGCGATAACGCATCGGCTACTAAATTTTCTTTGCCTTTCTTGTATTGTATTTTGTAGTCAAACTCTTCGAGTCTCAATCTCCATTTAACTAGTCTGGAATTTGAATCCTTAAGGGAAAATAACCAAACTAGCGGCTTATGATCTGTTTCTATTATAAATTGTTTTCCGTAAATGTATGGCCTAAAATGTTTCGTGGTTTCTACTATACTTAGCAATTCACGTTCGATAGTTGAATAATTGCGTTCAGCACTATTTAAAGTCCTCGAGTAAAATGCAATTGTTTTGTTATTTTGCGATAAAGCTCCTCTTATGGCTACATTGTATGCATCGGTTGTAACATGAAAAGTTTTTTCAAAGTCTGGATACGTTAATACTGGTGCATTGGTTAGTAATTCCTTGCATTGAGAAAATGTTTGCAAATAATTTTGACATGCGACATCAATCTTTGAATTCTTTTTAAGATATTTGGTAAATGATTGTACAAGTTTAGCAAATTTTTTATGAATCTTCTGTAATATCCTATAAGTCCAAGGAAAGCTCTTATTTCTTTTACTGTTTTCGGAAGTGGGTATTCTTCTAAAGCTTTAATTTTTGCGGGGTTAGGTTTTATACCTTGTGGTGTAATTACGTATCCTAGGAAGACTACTTCTCTACACAAAAATTCCGACTTCTTTAGTTGAACTTTTAAATTATATTCTCTTAATTTTTCAAATATCTGTTTAATGTGTACTGAGTGTTCATGAAGTGATTTTGAGAAGATTACAATATCGTCCATGTATACAAAACAGAATTTATACAGGTATGGGCGTAATATATTGTCCATTACTCTTTGGAACGTACTCGGGGCATTTTTAAGTCCGAACGGCATTCTAACGTATTCCATTGTTTACCGAGAAAGCATTTTTTTCGATAGAATCATGATCCATTTCTATCTGGTGGAATCTTTGGGCAAGATCTAAGGTAAAAAAGTACATGCATTTTCCTAGATTGTCCAATACTTCGTCAATTCTTGGGAGTGGCTATTTGTCTTCAACCGTTTTTTTTATTTAGTTTCCTGTAGTCTATAACAAGTCGCCATTTTTTTTCCGCTCGCATCTGGTTTTTTCGGTACAATCCACACTGGTGAACTATAAGGTGAAATGCTTGGTATAATGATTTTGTTATCAAGCAGTTTTTGAATTTGATTTTGGATTTCATGTTTCATTTGATGTGGGTATCGGAATGATTTACAATAAACTGGTTCGCTATCATTTGTTCTGACGTTGTGTTTTGCACAAAGGTATAATTTCTGTTTTTTCTTCTAGATTAAGATGACTAGTTCGAATGACATTTGGAATATCAATCTTAAAATTTTGAATTTTTGGATTTACTAAATCAACATTGGTAATAGGTTGTACCTCGTATTGTTGTTGAAAATTTATTTCTACTTCACGTTCTTCTTCAAAAGGAATAGTGCAAATGCCATTTTCTGCAACGGCAATTGACTCTGCAATAATACAATTGTCTAATTTCATTTCTGGGATTATAACTTGTCCTCGATCGACATTTACGGGAATTCTAATACTATTTTTAACAATTTGTTTTACTGGTTTAAAATTATTCGGGTTTAGTTCCATAAAAAACGGTGTTTTTGAATTACCTATATCTAATGTTTGATTATTATAATTAATCGTAGCTTTAAGTTTTTGGAAATGTTCACTTCCTATTAAATGCGTCAAATCTACCATGGCATTGTATTATATGAAAATTAATTTTATTATCAAGTCCAAATTCTTTTAAAATAGGATATGATACATTCTGATTATCGGTTGTCGTATTATTTAAACTTTTAACAGTAAATGGTTTAAAAAAAATAAATTTTTTAATGTTCATAGACGGGACCCGGATTTATTATTGCATTAGAAGCTCCGCTATCTATTAAAATCTTTAATTTTAAACTAGGAATCGTTATGAATGGTGGTTTTGGTGTGCTTGTTAATGAATTTAAATTTAAATTTGTGGTTCCGATGCAGGTATTCGAAAATTTTCAGTGGATTCAAATAGGGTTTCAGGAAAATTTTCAGTAAATTCAAAAGTTTCAGGGTTCTGGTAATCTCCTTCATTATCTTCGTCGTTTTCCACTATTGCTATTGATTGTTCATCGTCTTGAAAGCTCTTCGGGATGAAAATTACGGGGAGCCGTGCTTCGAAAATAGTTCGAAGGGTTACGTGAATTAATGGGCTGTTGATTTGGTCTGCCAGTACTTCGTGTGGATATTGATATCGGGGTTGGCTTTTACTCAGATTCCTTCTTGCACAATACTTGCGAATTTGTAGGATAATTTGTGAACACTGGTCCCGTCTGGAAATTTATCGAACCACGCGGAAATTGATTTTGATCTAGATTACGGTTTGTAAATTGTGGTGAAGGTTTATAAAAATGATTTACGTTTGCCCGTTGAAACTGTTTTGGTTGTTGAGTTTTATTCGAGAAATTATTGAATTGTGTAGTTGTCGATGGTTTTTGTCAAACAAAATTTAGAAAATTGGTTGTTTATAATTATCATAGTTTCTTAACTGAAGTAAACAATCTTCCAGTGATTCTACATTCTTATAATATATAAAAGACCTATGTGGTTCTAATAAACCTGCCATGTGGGTGAATAAAGCCTTTTTTGTATAACCATTAGTTTTATAATTTTTAATGTTAACATCTGCTTCATTGGTAATAATAATAATAATAATGTTTATTACTCTACAGGTACAAAAACTCAATTACAGAGTAATCATTAAAGAAAATACATATCAGATACAAAATGAAATGAAAGTAACATTTTATAATAAAATTTTAAACTTAATTAGTTACACACTATTATTTACCTAATATCGAATATAATAGCCATCAATATTTATGATGGTTACGTGTTCTAATAACTGTTGCAATTTCCTTTTAATTTTTTCATAATATTCATCGTAAGTTTCGTTTGTTAATTGAATACCCGTTATTCAATCATTTTCTAGTAATGTTTCGTTTCTAGGGTCGCCGAAACGATTTATTAATGTTTTCTTTACCTTATCCCAAGTTAAGCAATTTGAAATTACTAAAGTGTCCCTAGCAGTACCAACTAATTTGGAGCAGCAAATTTCGAACAACAATTTATTTAATGTACAGTTTTCGTGACCTGGTGAATTATTTCTGTAATTAGCTATAAATTTTTCACACTGTTGTATGAAATATGACAAGTTTGTACTTCCCCCTTCATATTGAGGAATCATTTCTTTAGTAATATTTATTTCAGTATAATTTGCCATTATTATTTGATTATTAATTAATTGATTATCAGAATCGGAGTTACTTGAATGACTAGATATTCTTATAGGTGATCTATCGCGGAATTCAGTCATAAAAGATTCCAACACGTATATTGTAAAAAGAAAGAAAAAGAAGGATGTTGTTACTTACAAAACTAAGGTTGCTAATAGCATCTCAGGTATTCCTTGCAGTTGAGAAGTACCACAGCGGTTGAGGATTCTCGATGGATGGTGTTGCTATTATTGCAGACTCTGGTTTTTGTTTCCTAGGCGTTGTCTACAGTTGAGGTCCGTTGAAGGGCAAAGTACCTCGGTAGGACAGATGGATATTCTTACCAAAATTTGCTTAGCACGATGATGAATAATAATGGTATACCCTATAAAGATTTAAAAATCGCCGACACTACGTTATATTATATTGAGCCGTTTGGGTATCCTGTTCGCAGCGCAAATTATGTATTTATTGCAAATAAGATTTATTTAAAAATAAATTATTACAATTAAAAACTGAGACCTCACTAATTATAAGTTAATATGAACTCTAACTATTGCTATCAATGCAGCGTCTTTTATAACAATCATTAATTTACTTAAGATAACTAACATCTCTAAGAACTGATAAATTACAATAATAACAAATATGAAAGTTTCCATGTGATAATATTTGATGAGGCAATTAATATTTGATGTTTGACTATTGTTTACAGAATGATATGTTATACTAGCTATTTATATAATGATATGTATTATACAAAAATACGGAGAATATAACTATATACATGCATGAACACATTAAACGTACGAATTTATAGATACATCTAGCTCAGGGGTGGCCAACCCAAATGATTTTGTGGCTTTCGAAATGCATCTTAACTCCGCGGGTCGCTTATAGATTTATATATCCCCATATTAGATTTAGACCTACTATAGACATTTTTTTGGGGTGAAAAATTGAAACATAATGAGCAACTATTATTGCGGTTACTATTATTCATACATGTTAACATAGATAATATAACAATAGTGATACTAAACGCACATTATAAAGAAGTATACTGTGCCCGTCTAAAGTACCCCCCCCCCAAGCTATTTATGTGAACCATGAAACGGAAATTAATAAAATGAAACCGAATTAAGACACATGTACAACGTTTTTGATGGTATTCAGTGACGTAATCACTAAAAATGGAGGACAGCTGCCATTTTGTAGCGTGATTTGTAATGAGATAGTATGGCAAATAATACCTCATTTGAAAGCTCGCCAGTCCTTTGCAACGACATCAACAGCATTAAAATATTGCTACTCAGTTATGGGTTTCTACCAAAAATCCTTAAAACATTAATTGGCGTTTTTGGGTTGAAACTCATGAATCAGTAGTAATATTTTAATGTTAATATCGTTAAAAAGAATGAGGTATTACTTTCCATATAATTCCATTTAAAATGGCGGCTATCCGCCATTTTTAATGATTACGTCACTGAATACCATCAAAAGCGTTGTAAAAAAAATTTGATTAATTTCCGTTTTATGGTTCACATAATAGGTTGGGGGGGGGGGGGGGACTTTAGACGGGCACTGTATAACATTAAAAATGAAATATAAAAAATGTATAAATAGAAATGAAATAAAAAAAGTGAAATCATTAAAAAATATTTATTTTACTAGTGCTATATTTGTTTTCCACTCTTTCACTTAGATTTTGCAAATTGATCTCAATTTGGGTATTTGCACATCATAACTGGTGTTGCAGTTAGTGCATTAAGTGTTTTGTATTTGGTCAATTTCATTTTCGAAAAAATGATTCGCCGGTGTAAGTTGAATCATAAGCGGTAACAATTTTTTGAGCCAGACTTCTCTTATGTGATGTAATTTATTCTTGACATAAAAGGGATATATTTCAAAAATTTTGCTGTGCCTACTTGTCTAAATTACTGAATAGGCTTTCAAAAGCAGCTGTAAGTTTTCTTATTTCATTTGCATATTTGATGTAATTGTTACATTTTGATTTCTTTAATTCTTTCAACAATGGAAATTGGTGAGCGTTATTACTTTTCAATTCCGATTCAAATAACATCAATTTCTTCTAAAATGCTTTGGTATGATTAAATGTATCGATTATAAGGTAATTTTTTCCCTGCAATGATATATTTAATTGATTGAGTTTTTCGACAATATCCATCAAAATGCGTAAATCCAATAACCACTCATCATTTCTAGATTCTGGTACAGGTCTTTGCTTAAAAAGTCAATTTCTTCTCGTAACTCATAAAACCGCTATAAACATCTTTCACGACTAGACTGAAGTATACAGGGTCACCATAGGTATTCAGAATCTAATTCTTTTAGAAACTCCTTAAATTGCCGATTCAAAAGTGCACGTGATTAAATGTATTTCACTGTTTTTATTCTCCTATATTTTCTGCTAAAAAAAAGGTATATTTTAGTGATGTCGCTAGGAGCAACCCTTTCTGAGAAAAACGCATTTAAAACTTGTTTATTTAAAACTAACTTTTGTAAGGAGCACTAAAATACCCAACACTAAAAAAGAAAAAGAAAAGAAATTAATATTAAAAGTAAACATGTTCTTTTGATAACAACTGTACCAAAAAACCCCCGTATACGAAATTTCACGAAATTATTTCGAAACAGTCGAAAGATATTGAAGAAATCGCGATTTCTTTTTTCAACTTTGACACCCTGTATCTCGGAAACGAAGCATTTCCGGACTCATGTACATATGAACTTTTTTGCTTAGGATGATGAGTTCTAGTACTCCTTTAATTTTGGCGGATTAGATAAGATTCACCTGTATATATATATATATATATATATATATATATATATATATATATATATATACACAGATGAAATGTTCTGCAGCCACGTAACACTTTTTATTTTAAATCCTTGCTGGTCTGTAGGATCCTGAGTTTGGAGGGTCGGATCTTGAGATATGGGTGGTAGTGGTGGTAAACTCACTAGTCATTCAATTTTTTCCTCCACATTGGAGTGTAGGTGGCTGCGGTGATAATGGTGGCGGTGAAGCTGCAACTGTGGTTGCATGTGTGATGCTACAAAATAATTGGGTGGATTAATAATTATTTATCAAGTAAATAACTACATAAAAACAACAAATTAAGCAAGGGGTACTTACTTTTCAAATAATTTTGTCCTCAACGTCACTGTCTCGTATGAAAATGTTTTGAATTATGATTCAGTTCATTTCCCATTAAACTAGATGATGTAAAAAAATTCAAAAAATTAAACAACCTCTCCATGAATTTGTTTTGCATTCAGAGGAAAGCTATATCGCGATTCTTATGAAGTGAAAATCAAAATAGTGACAGGGAACCTACAAATGTTTAATAATTTCTGCTAATTACCTATTGCTGATGCTATTAATGCAAGAAATAATATTGTTTTTTCTAAACAACTATCGAATAAGGAGCACAAGAAATTTATTTGCTATCGATATTTGAAGCTTCAAATCGCCTTCTACAAAAACACGTCACTCACTGTCATCAACTTATTCGATGCTCTGCCAGCCTGTCTACCAAAGCAGAAATGTTTTTGCAGTTCAAGAATTTCCCATTCCAGGAAAAGGTACCGTTTGTAATTTATGCGGATTTAGAATGTATTTTAGAAAAGTGTACAAATTTGACATACCTTGAGATTTGAAAATAATACTATATTTCATTCCAAACATATACCCTTCAGTATTGCTTACCACTTGAAGTATTCATGCAATGACTCTTTATCTCGATTTAGGCTTTATAGCGGAAAGGATTACATCCAACTGTTTGTTAAAAAACTTCAAAGTATAGTGCATTCGACCACCGAAGTAATCAATAAAATAATTCCTATGGATACATTAGCCCCAGTCAGGTTGAACACTTTAAAAGCACCACGATTTATCACATTTACGGATTGTGATATAAAATATTTTATTTGTATATTTTATGTAAGAAATTTGAGAATGTATGTAACTGATATTTGAAAAACACATTTCTTATGCGCCGATCCTTAATGTAAAAAATGTCACAATAAGTAATTGTGTCGGTACGGACCGCGATCAAAATATATCCTTGTTTGTTACTTGGAAACTCGAGAGCTACATGTAGGGTTGTTACGGACGAATGCATATTTTTAAAATTAAGATGTGGTACAATAATTAACATGAAACTATTCCAATATAAATTAATGTTTCTTATTTTTATATTACCTTTGAAAAATGGGGGTTGATTGCGGGAGTAAAGATAGTTAGGTTTGAAATCGGGGGAAAGTTAGTTACAGTTAGAGTATCAATCGAGCCAGATCGATTATTGGTTGATTAGAAACTCCTATTGTAAACAGTTTGTCTTTAAAATATTTCGTGCGTGTACATTTTCTTTTGAATTAGCCAACACTAATTTGTCTTTTCTTTCGAGTGTTAGTTGTAATCTGTTTTTCGAATATTAATCTATAAATAACAGTCGCCTTTTTTGAAGTTAAAACGCGTATGATTTGTGTTTGTGATCAATTAAGGAAATATATAGTCAAGTGTAAGTAGGTATTTTTATATAAATTAAGGCTGGTTGCAAATAATTTTACTAGCGTATGTAACGTATTAAAAATTAAACATTGCCTTGCAAAGGTATCTAATTCGCACGCGGGATCATTAAGATGAAATCTGCTAAAATAAAAGGCAGTACAGGGCTCCCTCGCTCTTGTATTTGTATGAATTAGCATTGTTGTTTGTTGTTTATATTTATATTTGTGTAGAGATGGGCTGGTGAATGGAAAAAAATTGCCATTGGGTACACACCTCGAATTTTATTTTTATTGTTTTTATTGTTGCATAGATGAATGTGTAACCTGAGAAAGGAGCACCCTCAAATTTATATATCGGTCAGTTGTTAGGTAGAATTATTTGCTTGCGAGCTGATTTCTCTTTGTATGTGATTTATTGTATTTATGTATTTTGTGGTTTGGTGATCACTAAATAATTGATTATGTGTAAATTCCTTGTCTGTTTCCTTTTGTCCTTGCCTTTACCTTATTATGATCTGTGTAATTTTACTGTTGTTGTATTTTAAATGTACCGTAATTTGCGTTATTGTTTTATGTGCTTATTTACTTAAACACCGGTATGATTGGTTTTAAAGGACCACATGTTTGGTATTACGATTTTTATTATGATTTTTATTTTTTTGATTATTTATGACCCAATTGTGCTTGTGTTTTTTTTATTGTGTTTTCTCTTAATGTTATAATTTTGTACGCAATTTACCCTGATTTAATAGTGTTTTGTTATATATTTAACCCTTTCTTTGTTTTTTTGTTATTTCATTTATTAATGTACTTGTACAATTACTTATTTATGAATAAAGTGGGTTTTATTGGTGGTTCTTTCCCACAATAGTATATTAATGGGCTGAACCACCGCTGCGCAGAGCTCGTTGATTTTCATCTGAGTAGTTTCATTTTTTTTCCTGTCCCTCACGATGCACCACGTACCTCATCCAGCCTATCTAATTCAGATAGCACAACGTACCTTAGAAACCATAACCATTTTACTGGAGCATTTAGGGGAGCATCACATCAGAAATGTAACTATAAAAACTCCCATGTTCTACCAGTTTCATAATTATTCGGTTGATCCACATTTCATAATTAGGGAATTGGCTACTGTTGCCGGTTTGAATTCACTGCTGCCTATAAGCAAAGAAAAACATATCTCTTTCACTAAATTAATAGAAGGCATTAAAATTAAGTTTTTATTGACTCTTTCAGACGTATGAGTCGTAGTATTGAAAAGTTGTCAAACTATTTGGAAAATAGTAAAAAAATTATTACCAGAGCTAATTGTAACAATGATCAAGAATTTTCTGTACTAGGTTGCAAAAGTGTATTTCCTTATGAGTATACTGATACTTGGGTTAAATTAAGCAGGACCAGGCTCCTCCCCGGGGAAACATTTTTCAGTGATCTTGTTAATGAAGGAATTAATGATGTGAGTTTTGCGCATGCGCTTAACGTTTGGAACAAATTTAACATTAAATAGTTAGAGGAATACTCAGACTTGTATCTAAAAACGGACATTCTACTTTTAGCTGACATTTTCGAAAATTTTCGGCAATCTTGTACTTACAAACTTGATTCCCTTCACCACTGTATGGCCCCCAGTTTAGCATTTGATGCTATGCTCAAAATTACACAATTTAAAACTATTTATCGACATTGATATGCTAATATTTATTGATGGAGGAATTAGAGGTGGTGTGGCTCAATCTTCTAATCGGTATACTAAAGCTAACAATAAGTACATGGGAGACAAATTTGATCTCACTTTTGAAAGTGGAATTGAAGTTTTTCACAACTTTACACTTACATCATAACTTGATTAAATTTTGTTAAATGCGTTTTTCGGCTGACATTTTTCATTGTTAGCCTTCGACCGTTAGAGGGTGTTCTGATTTGTCATCTTTAAAGTAGTTTAACAATATTTAATTTTTAATGATCTAGGTATTATTTACTAAAATGTAATTCATGAATTGGCTTATAGGCTTCTCAAACTGTTATGTCAATAGCAGGCTGAAGTTTATGTTTTAATTTTTCAACTTTAACAAAATTTTTCAACATGTTTAACAATTCTAATAGATACTACTACTGCCGAAGACAACTGTAAGTGTTATCCAAACGTTTAGATTGTATAATTTCAAATACACCATTTAAAAAATCCAAAAAAGGTAAGTATTTTATTTAGAATTTAATTTATTTTGTATAATGACACAATAACATCAATTCTAAAATTAATGGGCCAAATAAAAATTAAACTAACTGATACATACATTATTGATAAGTAATTACTATAATGTACAAATTCTTTTCTAGAGTTGGTATCAATAACTTTTTATTGAGAACCACTGTGTTATTTTAACATCACAAAACAAAAGTACGTTCTGTAAATATACTCATCTTCCTTTGTGATATACAATAAGTAAAAGACGGAAAACGGATTAAGACGGTGTCATACACAATGCACTTGAAATGGTCATTCCTTTCATGACTAACAGCGTTAATCTTTTAGGGATCCAGGTCTACCGACTGAACTTTAGAGCCGACTGCTGATATGGTTCCACCCATTGAACTGTACGCTATACGCAATTGGAAGGGATACGGACAGTTCCAATGCATTGTAAGAGTTGAGGCCATGCTAAGCTGACATAGATAGATGCGGAGTATGTACTTCTGTCGGTTTCTAACTTGTTGCGGTAGCAGAGCAGAGGTTTTTTAACCGGGTATTTTCCATAGCTTGAAAGGTATAAAGTAATATTTGCAAGTGAATGTGATGGTGAATAGTTCTGTTGCATACGGATGTTCTAATTTAGCCGATAAAAGCAGTATTAAAGAATCTTATGGGTGAGTTCTTCATAACCTCCATAGTTCGCGTGTTGTACCTAGACATGCAGTGTGAAATGTTTTAGTTTCCCGTTTAAACAATCTGCAATATTGCATTTATGGGTAAGGGCAATTAGAAGACAAAAGTGGACCCCCACATAAAGCACTAAAATATTTAGTGATCACTTTTTAAACACTGATTACAAAAACATATTTAATGGCGAAGGTGAAGATGACATACAGCATCATAAAATTAAAAAATATGTAAATGATGATGCAGTTCCAAGCATATTTCAATATCCAAATCACTTACAAAAAAAAATTAATTTCAAGAAGATCTATAACCCGCTGTATTCCAACAGAACAAGAAAATAATGACAATTTTACTGCTTCAGAGGTAAAATACCTAATCCACTTGTTTAATCTATCTTTATAGTTATTGATTTATTATTGTAGACACCACCTGTGGCCAGCAAACACAAATGTAATATGTCAACACAAACCGATCCACTACCAGAACCCCCATAAAGTGCCGACTCCGACCGAAGATCAAAGTTTTGCAGAAAAAATTCAGCGTATGGTTACGAAGTCAACTAATTGAAGAAAAAAATTGTTGCACTACAGATAATTTAACAAGGAGAATGGAAAATTATTTTCATGGAATTCCTTTAGAGTTTCTTGTAAAACAGTGACAATGTATTATTACCCACCCAGAGGAGATACTCGGATAAAATGAAGGAATTAGCCTTAACATTACATTTTTATTCTCCGAAAGCATTTGTAACAACCCTTTTCTGAGTTGTATTAAAATATACCTTAATTTAATGTCTTTCATTCGTTCTGTTGTAAATAGAAGAAAAAAGTTTTTAATTATTGAAATATAGGTATGAGGTAGGCAACTTAACCTGCATATCTTTTTAGGGGTTTATAGTGTATACTTCTTAAGGTTATATTCCCTCTTCAAATTATTTTTCTGCTCAAATACGTTTGCGCAATACATGATCATCTGACATGATCTAACTTCCTAAGCCTCCATTTTTTTTTTACTTCCTGGTGCACATTACAGCAGGAAGCTTTGTTGTGGTTTTTCCCCTAACATTTATGTGAAAGTGCCATTAATTTAATCTTTTAACTCGTAATACTAAAAATTAAAACATTTGCTCTTTTCAGGCACTGTTTACTTTTTTTTTACTGCATTTTTTTTACTGCACTTTTTATTTTACTTCGATTTAAAATTTAATTACATTTTAAGTACGCATTTAATTTTACTGTTACGTACGTTTTTATTTTATGATTGCAATTTTTGCATTCAAAACTTCAAAATAATGCGATAAATATTGGTTTCAAAATTTCAAGAAGAAATGTATAAGAGATAAAATTTCCAGTTTTGGGTGTGGCTGATAACATTATTTCAAGATATTGCGCAATAATGGTGCAAGAATGACATCACCTTGGTTGACCGTTTCGTAAACATTTAGATACCAGAGTGTATTAAAAAAAATTTGTGGACAAAAATTTTACAAAAGTGTTTATGTAATGATTTTTTTAATTTAAGGATAGTTTTAAGATCTATTTTATTTAATCATATCTCATATTAACTGTCAATAAACGTAATTGTATATTTTTATTTTTTTTACCTTTTGATAAAATTTTTATTGTTAACAAACTCGGTTTAGTTGTTCCGGGTAGAATAAAAAAATAACTTGGCGTCCGAGATCATTTTATTAGTATTACATTAATCTTTTTTATTATTTATGTTCGGTGGAAGTAAGTGAGCAGATATAGTCGTAATTGAGTAAATCAAAATTATTTCCGACTGGGACAAAGGCATTATTTGTGGTGAATCGTCAGTTTGACGATTTGTGTTTTTAGAGAATTATTAATTTTATTATTCATTCATTTATTATTAAATTTATTACACCATTTACACCACTATATTATACATTTGCACTTGTACGCAATCATTTTTGTTTGCCAAGTTCAAGAACTATTCGAAGTTAGTTATCAATTTTCGACTGCAAGCCTTAATTTTTATACAAGGTTTTGGCTTTTCTTAAAATTGAATGTTTATCAAAAACATATATAAGGGCATTAATTTTTGATGGTATAGCCATTCACCAAAGATTAACATAGGATGTCAAGTAAGGTAAATACAGTGGATATTGGGACTATGGTGGCATTTTTGTCCCTAATACTGATGATTTGGCATCAGAAGCGTTGTTATTTCAAATAGTTTCGTACCAAAATCATTTCAAATGTGGTGTTGCCCATTTTGTTACTAATAAACTTTCCACAGAAATACAGGCACAGCTATTAATATCATGTATTAAAGCACTGTTTGATACTGGCATTACTGTTCGCTCGATTACATGTGAACAGGAACCAACATCTCAACATTGACAAAATTAGATTGCAAAATTAATGGGTCATATTTCAAACATCCTTAGTACAGGGATGGGTTTTCAAAGTCTGTAAATATTCATTGTTTCTTATGAGTGTCACGTACTGAAGTTAGCAAAACTACATTTGCAAAAAAAAATTTTTGTCTGAAAAAGGCAGTATTAAATGGAGTTATCTCTCATCAAAATTGAATGACTTGCAAAACAAAGAAGGTTTAAAGTTTGCTTGATTATTTAAGGAGCAAGGGCCACCAAGATTTTCAAGGTTCGGAAGCAACCACGGAATTTATTAGTGTGATTGGAAACGGTTTTAAAGCTCCTAGTAAACCAATGAGTTTGCATTATTTTCAAGAAATGTTTGGTAAAGCTTCAGATTATTTAAGATCACTTACGATAGATGGTTGACCCATATTGAACCACCCACGAAAAACCTTTGCCTTAGGATTCATAATCAGCATGCAAAGCGGTGTACGTTTAGCACTAGATCTTTTTAATAAAGCTGAATATCCATTTCAGTATTTATTGACATACAAAATCTCATAAGACCACTTGGAACTGTTTTTAGCTGCATTCGATCTCGGGGTGGATTTAATAATAATCCTGATAGTCTACAGCTGAAATGGGCATTAAGGCAGTTGTTGTTCAGAAATCAAGTAGCACCAAATGTTAATGCCAATTGTATAAATCTTGGGAGTCTGTGCACACCAGCATTTCAATGTAGATCGGAAGAAAAAAGTAAAAGAAGGCGAAAATATGGCTAACGGTGATGAAACTATAGTAGCTGATACCTTAAACTACTCATTAATTGAACGACAAGAAAATATTATGTATAGCAGGATTTATTATTAGGAAACTGTTGAAAACCCTCAATTGTTTATATTGCCTCAATATACTGCTTAACAAGCGGGGGAGAGGATCACATTTATTCACCTGGACCAGAGATTTATAACAAATTTACCAATTTTGTTTCATCTGGTGGTTTATTACACCCATCTACCATAGTTTTAAAAAAGTAGCATTTACAGAAAAACAGTTTGGTGTGTTACATGATCAAAAAGGGAAAGAAACATTGTACTTTAAAAAGCTTATTGAAAAGTCGGTTATATAACACTTCTGTGAAAAAAATGCATTTATTTGTACCTGCGACAAATTGCAAATTTACATTTTAAATGCAGGATAAATGCTCATTTAAAGTCCGTTAATCAAGAGGAAGGGGGAAGAAAACTAAGAGTAAGACAAAAATTTACGAAATTAATTTTATTTCATGAGTCGAAGCAACGTCGAATTATTTAGTTTACTATGTATTAATTATTATTAGACTGCATAGGTACTTATAGGTACATACTGGTTTATTTTGTAATATTCTGTAAACGCGCATTTATTCTCAATATGCCCTGTACGGTGACACAAAAGAAAGTATATGTCTTATAATAAAACATGCATTCATTTAATTGTAAACGTTTTATTGGCCTGGATCACAATGTATGTTTCACTGGTGAAAGAAGTAACTGCCAACGTATTTTTTTACACGACTAATCTACATTTTATTCCCCGTGGTACCGTTTGGGTATAATGTTGCGTGCGAAAGAAAGAGATAGAGATACCCATTCGTTGAGGGTTGCCTAACTTGGCTGTGGCTTCAGTGTTATTTATGCACCTTGCCTTGCACAAACGTATTAATTGTTTAAAAAATTTTGACTCGTATCTCCATTAGACTTACAGGTCAAATCCTTAAAATATTGATGTTCTAAAGCCGTCCATGTCTGGGAAAGATCCACTTGCAAAAAACAAATTACAACTTAAAACCTCATTTTCCTTAACTATAAGATGAGAATCTGAATTACAGTGGGGTTCGAGAAAATTAAGCTGTCTTAAAGGAAGAGGAAGCTTTAAGAAGGTTAAAAGTATCCAAAGAGTTTGGCTCAAAAGTATATAACCACGATCATACTTTCACTGCCCCTCGTACATCTCCATCACTTAATTTATTTTCTGGTCTTTTATACTTGGAATCTAGTTTATGAATAATTTCTGGTTCATGGTCAAGAATTTTAAAGTTCATCACATTTCGTTTAACAATAGAAGTTAAAGCTTTATCTTTTTCTTGCAATATGAAGAATATAATAAGGTAAACAAAGAACTTTTCAAGCCAAAAAAAGTGTTTTTAATGGTGGCCCAATAGTGCGTGGGTGGAAGATTGTCGGTTTATTAAGGAATATTTATAAAGTTTGTTGATGGGATGTGGTGGGGTATCCTTAAGGCAACACACCTAAAATATTTTCACTTGAATCGCAAAGTTTATACAGGGCGATTTATATCAAAGTTACATTTTTTTTAATGGAACCCCCTGTATATTATTGCATATTTGAATTCTTTGGTCAATTCTAGTGTGACTTTATATATCACACATAGTACCTAAAACGAATCGTTTAGCCGCAATTTGTCATTTTTACAAAAAGTAGATGTCTGACTTTGTGATGTTACAAAGCGGATTCTCAAATTCGAATTCTTCTTCTATTAGGGAAATTACTTTGTCAATTTAGAAAATTTCTATCAATAATAACTTGATTTTTTCAAAGTGAACGAGCATTTTTTTTGCCTTTTCAACGATATAAATTAGTCTGTATCTATCTTCGGGAGATTTCTTTTAATTTTACAAGTCATGGCCTTGTAAGTTTTATGATCACAGCGATATTTAGTTTTTTTCAGACAACTACTTTTTGTAAAAAAATTGGGACTAAACGATTCGTTTTAGGTACTATGTGATAAAGTCGCACTAGAATTGACCAAGGAATCCAAATATGCAATAATATACAGGAGGTTCCATTAAAACAAATGTAACTTTGATATAAATCGACCTGCATAAACTTTGCGATTCAAGTGAAAATATTTCAGGTTTGTAGCCTTAAGGATACCCCACCACATTCCATCAACACAGTTTAGAAATATTTCTTTATAAACCTACAATCTTCCACCTACGCACTATTGGGCCACCCTGTATAATTTAATAACGCTTATTGGCAACTGATGTTCTTACTTCTCTAGGAATACGAGGTATCGTGTACAGAATATTAGTGAATTATGATTTGACTCGTTATTATCATCTTTATTAGAAATACTAGTTTGACTTACTATTTGATAAGTAGTTTTGTCCATAATTGTTAGATGGAAAATTGGTAAATAACTCAAAATGGGGTTAAGTAATTCAGAATGTAGAACAAATACTCAAAACCTTCCCCATGAAAAATTAATTTTATTAGTATAAAGTTATCATCTATAACCATTTTTAATATACTGCGAAATGTTTCGACAAATAATTTGTCATCATCAGGCTAATCAAAAAAGTTACACCAAAAAGTAAAATACTATGGAAACCATAACACAATGGAATTGATAATAAAGCTAACAAGTTGAGTATTACTGAAAATAATAAGTTAAACCGTAATATAAACAAGCAACTATACCAACAATTTTAATTCTGAATTTAACAAATTGATATAGTAATAAATTTAAGATAAAATTGAAAACTAATTTTGAAGAAGTAACAAAATAAGTAAAACTGTAATTAAAAGGAGAACTATTTATAGCCTTCACTGCTACCACAGCACTAAAACTAGAACGCTGAAGGCCCCTAAGTCAAAGGTCGACAACGTCAATCGAACTCCTGAAGAAAAATAGGTGAATCAAGTAAGCTGGTAAGAAGAAGAAGTAAAATTGGTTCCAGTATGTGGTCTCCTCTACCACCACAGAATAGACCTCCAGGACTGAAGGCCCTGAACAGAAAATCTGGCTACCCCAACTGGAACTGGCATCTTTATATTCATTCTTTGTTCTAGCATGGAGTTCGTTAAAAAACCTTTATATTTTTGCAAATTTATTTTGTTATTTCCGTCTACACTGGTTTGTTTAAATATTTAATTTCGCAACTGATCTACGATTATGTTTTAACCTTACGTTTATTGAATTTATCTACGTTTCCAGTATATGTGATGATACGTTTAACCTAAATAATAATTTTTTCCACTACTTGACCTAGGTCAGTCCCAGTAGCGGTAGCTATTCTGTGGTCGTAGAGGAGACCACATACTGGAGCCAAGTTTACTTCTTCTTCTTACCAGCTTACTTGATTCACCTATTTTTCTTCAGGAGTACTATTGGCGTTGCCGACCTTGACTTAGGCGCCTTCAGCGTTTGTTACTTCTTCCAAATTAGTTTTCAATTTTATCCTAAATTTATTACTTTCTCAATTTGTTAAATTCAGAATTAAAATTGTTAGTATAGTTGCTTGTTTATATTATGGTTTAACCTATTATTTTCAGTAATACTCAACTGGTTACCTTTATTATCAGTCCCATTGTGTTATCGTTTCCATAGCATTTTACTTTTTGATGTAACCTTTTTGATTAGCCTGATGATGACAAATTAATTGTCGAAACATGTCGGAGTATATTAAAAAAAAAGGTTATAGAAGCCAACTTTATGCTAATAAAATTAATTTTTCATCGGGAAGGTCTTGAGTATATATTTTGAATTACTATTTGATGTCCATCATCATTGCTTTTTTGAGTCTCAACTCTTAAAGAAATATCTTGCGAATTTAAATGAGTCCTTTCGATGCACGTTAAACAAATTGTTTCAGTTCCTACGCATAAACTTAGAAAAAACAAGAACTGAAGAAGAGATGACTGAGGTTACCATAACAAATATAACCAATGACAATTACCTCGCAGTTGACGCCATGAACAAAAACAAAATAAATATTGAAATATAAATATAATAATGGATATCTGTTTAATAAAGGCGGTTAAATGTATAAATAATGTTTCTGAAAAAACGATTATATATTTACGGCCTCACAAGTTGTTTGGTAGATAACTATCATTGCAATCCTTATGTGATAATCATGCATCATCGACGTTTTCGTTGTTTATGATCTATTTTGACATTTTTGATCAATTTAAAATCAATCTTTATTCACGATTTATCGATAATTTTGCTGCTTCATGTTTCATGTACAATTGTTGTATAAATACTGCTTAAATACATTTACTACTAAAAAAAAAGATGTTAATGTATTTCACATTAAAGTTAACATTACATTTAAACTTCATGGAAATGTAACTTTCATTACATCTGATTGAAATATTAATTAAATTATTATTAAAAATTAAATTTTATTTAATTTAATTACATATTTACCTTTGAACTTATTCGTTCACAACAAAAACTTATAATAAATTTTATTTTTGTTCGAGGTATTTATCACATATGTATGAACGTTTGCTATAATTATAGTTATTTAGCTAAATATGTAAATTTGCAAATATTACTGAATAATCATGCAAAATTGTTAGTGTGTTGTATAATTTATAGATTCATAGATTATATCATAACTAAGCAATATTTACTTAATCTATTTTAGGCAAGGAAGAAAAATAATTATGTCTATAAAAACTACAAGGTAACAATTTATAATATTCAATTTTAGTCGTAACCAAAATATATTATTTGACATCAGACAGCAGCCAAGCATCCCAAATATATTATTACTCGAATATTCATTTTGGCATTCTCTCTACCTCATACTACCTAATACATATGTATGTAATAAAATAGAGTCTAATCTTGTCTTTGAATTTGACATCTTGTTAATATACTTTGTATATATCACTTTGATCTAGTGTAACAAAGAACAAACCTGCATCAAATTCATCGAGTTTAAACTTATTCTGCACAACACACTTTCTGAAGTATAAATTGCTCTAAAATATTTGACGTTACACATATTAGATTTGTATAAATGTTGTACTTTAAATTACACATATTTTCATTAAATTAGTAATATAAAGAGAAGGCCCTACAACAATTAGACATGCAAATGCATGTTAATACAACAGTTTGCATCTTAAAGCTAAGCTTCAATCTTTAGTATTTAAGGAGAATTAAATTGCGTTGGTAGAAATTCCATACTTAGGAAGCGGTTCCGGAAAGTTTATCGAAAACAGTTTACCGAAAGGAATATTAACCGGCAATATATTATAATGCTGTGAGGTACGTATATTATTATATGCAACATGTTTATATGAACTTTTCGTTCACACTTTACCAAAGTGCTGGGGCGTGCCTAAAAAGTCTAAAACGAATTCCTTTGTCATTTTTTTTTTTATAATTTGTTGTTTTTTATTCTTTGTGCAACCATTATTTACAAAATTTATCTTTTAAATCAATATTATAATTTTCAGCAAGATGCTTATTCGCTGTGCGCATTCCCTGTATTTCTTTCGGGCAGGTGTACCTTCCATACCTCCTACACTTGGACTTCATGCAAGCTTTGCTCCCTCTGAATGGCCTCTACACATTTCCAGATATTCGGGTGTTCAGAGCAAATTTGTAGCGCGAATCCTCGATGCCTACCTTCTTTGAAAATATCATATCCAAGTGTCCTCAATAGGACAGTTAACAATAATAAAATTAAATAACAATGCAGAATAAGATTGATTAACAAAGCTAATTTAGTTTTTGGACCTTAACATATAATACGTATGTTATTAAAACGATTCTTGATTATTTTCCTTTGCAATGATTATGCTATCACTATTTTCACATCACACATAAAGAATAAGTTTGAAATAAACGTTAGACACCTAATTTTGATCTTGGTTCATGTTTTGAAACACACTAATTCTAGAACATTGACTATTCGGCAATGCGGTAATCCGACTGCGTTTGAACGCTGTTCAATTATCAATCTGTAATTCCCAAGGTGTGCTTAGTTCAGCCAAGGGAAGATTACTGTTTTTGGTAAGAAACGGATAACCCCTTGGGAGGTGTCAATATACTATATACGTGCACATTCAAATATTGTCCGTAAGCGATTCAAGGCAGGTTGTTTTACGGTGTTAATTTGTTATTATTAATTAATGCTGATTCGCAGTAAATAATCTTTATTCGCAATCACATTGTAATCTGTCAATTTCATGACATGACAACAGCTGGGAACTAGATTATTACTGAAACTAGTCGAGAATAATGAACTAGCCGGGAATAACTATTACATACCCCGAAAATTATTACATACCCCGAAAATTATTACATACCTGTGGTGAGGGTTGGATAACTATAGTTTATTTGCGGCTGAGTGTCCGATATGGAATTATGCCTTACAAGCCCTTGACCAATTTGTGTTAAAGAGAAATGTAAATAATGCGACGTTTAGTTAAATACCGACCGTTCGTAGTGTTCTGCAAAAATCATACTTTAGTAAATACGACAGTGAATCATATTCCCTTGAAGTCGGAACTAAGTTGTCGCTTACTTATAACAATCATTTATTCATACGTATAACGTTAGCTCACCCATTCAAATATTTTGTCATCGATTTTAATTCTTAATAAAAAGTAATAATTATATATTTAGATTAAAAATATACTTAGAATGTGAAAAAACGTAGTAATATTTTTATGGTACAAGTTAGAACAACGCGAAATAGAAAATAAAACTTTCTCAAAATATATAATCTAAATAAGTTTATCTCTTACTCGTATATAAAATTGTATTTATTTTACCTATTTACGATTTACGATTTATAGTAACAGGTAATAATTATTGAATACGCATATGTTTGTACCAAATAATATCCATAACTTTTGTTTTAACAATTTTTAATTTATATCAAGAAGTGGTAACTGAATATTTATAAATTTATACATATGCACATATTTAAAAACTAATAAATAATATAATTACTACCATATCTAATCGCTATTTTAAAACGTAAAAATTATCAATAATATAAATTAAATTATCCAAACTTATATAACTATGTACCCGTTGAAACTCGAATAAATGTTTGCGAACTACTGCTCAAAGTAAGCGGCAACTTAGTTCCGACTTCAAGGGAATATTATTCACTGTCTAAACTATTTACTAAAGTATTACGCTTGATTTTTGCAGAACACTACGAACGGTCGGTATTTAACTAAACGTCGCATTATTTACATTTCTCTTTAACACAAGCTTAGAGTCTTTGGGTTTACTATTACGGAAAGAAAACACAAATTGGTCAAGAACTTGTAGGGGATAATTCCATATCGGACACTCAGCAGCAAATAAACTATATCATGAACCTCACAATCATTACAATTAGTACATTCTTTATTAATCAACGGACGTACAACATATTTAAAAACTAACTAACTAAAAGAATCTTTTTTTGGATTTTCATAGTTAAAACTTTTTTACAATTTGACAGTTATAATTTTATGTATTTATCTTCAGGCCCATCTTACCTTGTTTTATATTTGTTACATTAGGATATCTATTATTCAGAATGTTTAGTAAATTGTTATTTTTAACATTGGATGATTGCGAATAAAATAGTATACAAACCTTGCAGAAAGGCTTCATTACTGCGTCGCGTTTTAACTGATCTCGAGCTTCGCTCTCGATCAGTTAACCAACGCTCGTAATAAAACTCTTCCTTGCGCAGTTTTTAAAAAGATACTATTAAAACATGGTGCTTACATAATCACAGATTCAAGATGTGGAAGGTATTGTAAACAATTTTATTAAGGATATTATTCAAATTTCATTATAAATATGTGTAATGATAATTCCTTTATATTTAATATCGCAGCTAGTCTTTCGGAAATAGAAAAATTGAATTTACAAACAATTTTGAGGAGCATAAGGAATCCATGAACGACCTGTATAAACAATTGAATTCACAAAACTTAGACCTAGTGAGTTACAATTTAATTCTAAAACAGAAATTAGTAATTTACAGTAATATGGTAGGCGTAATAATCTCAGAATTTGTGGTACCGCTGGAAGGGCTCAAGAGAATATTGATAATACTTTAATTAATCTTTTTAATGCTAAACTTAAAGTGTTGAGTGAAAAATAAGAAAACGGCAACCCGCTAATGTAAAATTGCGTACCGTAATGCTGTCTCACTCTTTTAATTTTTTCTTGCCCCATCGCCCACAAACTAGTGCTACCACCGTTATGAATTGTTTGTAACCATATATACAATAGCCTTCCGATGTTTACATCTTGTGGTTTTGATACATACGCCAACGCGCACTTACGACTTAACACTTTGAACAAAGCCATTAATTAATTTTCACTTAACGATAAATCTAAACGTCGAAAGCATGAAGTAAGTCCGCAGAATTAGTAATTGTTGAAACTTTGATATTATTACGTAACTAATGTTACGCGCTGATTTATTAGAAACATAAAGAGAAATTATCGTTTGTAGTGTTGATATTAATGGTTTGAATTAATTTAATACTGTCACAAATTTCATTAAATAAGGAAGTTAACGGATAAACTACGTCTGCAAAAAGCGACGACTACGGATATCTAATACTTTATATTTTAATTGCTGCTCGAAACACACGATGATATGAATAACATTTTTGCAAAGCAGTATAAACAATCTAAAAGATAATTGCAAATAATAATCGATATACAAAAATTGAATAATTGCTATAAATAAGAAAATATTAATTTCCGATTAAGAACAACTGAATTAATATAGGTTTTGCAAAATTAATTCATTAACAGGGTAGGTAAATGAAATAACGTCACCTTGTGCCTTGTGAGAGCATTTCACAAAAATATAAGAAAAAAAAAGAAGGAAACAATACCTCTTGTACCGCAAAATATATCTTACACGCTAATAAAGGGAGTAGAGAAAATGTGGCTTTTCAATCATTTATGATGACAGATATTACCTGCTTGTTTTCTCGGAAGTGGTCAACGATGTCGTCACCAAACTTCACGTTGTACACCTGCTGCAATCTGTAGAGAAAAATTTACTGAAGGAAACTATAAACTAACCCAGACCAGTAATTTTTTAATTGAAGTACTTTTATCATTTTATCAGTTCTGATGAAACTAAAAAGCGTTAAACACATTTTTAAAACTTGATTTGCAAATTACAAATGCAATTTTTACTTCAATTAAGGCACTCTAGGATGAAATAAATACTGTTTGTTATCTTATGTTTAGATAATTTTTATTTTAATTTAGACAATAATGTTAAACCTTTATTTTCAGTTGCGTGTACTAGAATAAAATTAAAACTTTTTAATGGTTTATATATTAAACACTTATTTTTATGAAAGGGATATAGAGAATGTGTCCTAGAATTTTGGATACTATTTTGTTTATTATAAAATGTGTTAAATTTTTGTTTGTTTGATTATTAACGACCTTCTAAATGAGAATTTTATAACCAAATGTAACTAAAGATAGCACGTGGTCGTCAATATTGAATCTAATTTACTTCTAATTAAGGAACACTTGAATCGTGATTTGCTATCATTGATCCATTTTAAATAGAAATTTATGACTCTTAATCCTCTAGACAGGAATCAACTTAACATTCACAAAATCAGTCTGCACACAACCGTTTATCCTGATGATCCTAAGATAGGGTGTAGTTGTCATACAGTCAATGAAGTTGGGGTGTTGGATATGTGGGATCACTGTCAGAAATGGCAAACCCACATTGACCTTCTAATTAAAAAATGGAGAGTTGCAACAAATAACTAAAATATACAGAGTCCGTCAGAAAAATGTATACACACTTTAACAGGTTATATCTGTGAATTTTTGTCGAACTTGGATCGGATTAGGGCAACATGGTGTAGTATGAGGTTTCATTAAAAGATGTCGTTACTCATATGGCTGTAGATGCAACAATGTAAAGAGTACGATTGTAAACAAAACGAAAGAAAATGGCTGATGGACAATTGACATTCGAGCAGCGAAAATGCATTCTAATGTGGGTTATCAGGTTTGATAATGCCGTTGAAGTGCAGCGTCAGTGTAGGCGGGAGTTTCAAACACATCCCCCAACCCGCTTATCAATTAAATGCATAGTTGACAAGTTTGAGGAGCATAGAACGATTTCTGATATTCACAAACGAAGATCGGGAAGACAGTGTACAGCTACAAGTCAAGAATCGTAGGCTCTCGTGTTGGAAAAGTTTGTTGTTTCTCCACAGAAGTCTGGGGATTAGCAATGCAAGTGTACGACGAATTCTGAAAGCTGCTAAGTGGAAGGTTTACATTCCACGATTACTACACGCGATTAATGATGACGATCCTAATCGTCGAACGCAATTTTGCGAATGGTATCAACAAATAGTAACTGAAGATTAACAATTTGCGACGAAGGTAGTATGGACTGGTGAGGCCGTTTTTAAACATAATAGAACAGTAAATCGGCATAACTGCGTGTACTGGCCACCACAAAACCCATATGTTCATGTCGATAAGGCGGTCAATCTACCTGGGGTTTATGTGTTGTGTGGACTATCATCTAGGGGCTTAGTAGGATCCTTTCTCTTTGATGGTACTGTCACTGGAGAAATTTACCTGGAAATCTTACGCTCATCAATTTTGCCAGGTGTACTGCGCTTTATAGAGCTGATGAAGAGGTCTTCTACCAACAGGAAGGGGAGCCACCACACTACCATCTAGCCGTACGAGTTTTCCTGGATGACAATTTTAAGGAACACTGGATTGGACGAAGAGAGCCCATTGAGTTCCCTCCACGATCACCAGATATAACTCTTATGGACTTTTACTTGTGGGGAACTGTGAAAGATCAAGGCTACCGACGTAAGTTACGCACGCTGGAAGAACTTCACCAGGAGATTACAGCGGCATGTGCTGAAATCTCCATTGAAACATTGACTGAAGTAGTTGCACCGACAGCTGGTCGTTCCCTTATGCGTCTAGCTGCCAACGGCAAACATTTAAAGTAGCCACGTGCTTAATTGAAGGCAGTACAACATGTGTGATCAGTATTTAAATGTAAAATAAACACATAAGTAATACTTTTCGTTCCTTAAAGTGTGTATAGCTATGTCAGGTAAACGTTTAAAATTTCGTATCAGATAGACGTTAAGAGACATATAGGTAGTTCCAAATCCGTCCACTTCTATAAAATACCGATAATACAATTTTCATTTTCAGTCCCATTTAATTTATTTTTTGACTTAGTTTTCTTTATATTAAGTAAAAATCCGCATTAACACTTAAATTCTACCTTAAGAATTTTTTTGTCGCTAAATCACGCGTCGTATCAAACTATACAGCTGTTTCAGAAATAATTGATAAAAACCAAAATCTGCTCCTAATATACCCACTCCGAAACTGAATTTCTCCCAGAATCCAATCAGCTCCAGGAGAAATGAAAACAGGTTTAAATACGATATTTGAAGTACGCCAATGTGGTCGTTTTGGAGCCATCGTGTATACTATCACACGTCCACACATTCACACACACGCACGCACGCACGCACGCACATACACATACACGCACACGCGCACACCCACGCGCATTCGCACACGCACACGCACATGCACACATGAGATTTTCGACACAGCGGTATCGATTCTGTCGAAAATAATGTGTACAATCCACTTGATAGTGGCCCAGTTGAATCTCTACATGAACATGTTGTCAATAATGAAGTTAAAGACGAGGACTCTGATGATGAACCTCCATTGTCCACTTTTGTTGGGGAAACTAGAAGGCTTGAGTGAACTGTAATTCCAAAGAAGCTCAGCTTAAAAGGAAAAGACGACATAGATGGTTTGCAAAACTGCCTGCAAGAACAGGAAAAACAGCTGCCAAAAATTATGTTCATTTTATTTCTAACAGCAAGGGAGATTCAAAAAAATGCTAAAGAACACCTTCTTCATTTCTTGTCTGATGATATAATAATTATTATACTACAGCGAACACATGAAGAAATCTTTCGGCAATCTCAAAATTATAGAGAAGCGTCAGCAATTATTTCAAATGTTACAAAAAATGAATTGAAATCATTTTTTTCAGTCACAAGACAATATAAACAAAATGTTTGACGTTGCTATTTCTAGCACATTCTATAGAGCTTACATAAGTGTTGAATTCAGCAATAGAAAAACGCGAAAATGACCCATATGCATATTTTATGACATGCTCAATACAGCTGGCACTAATTCATACGTTTTATACTGACATAATAAATAGAAGGTAAATGTTAAACCAGTATCCATCCCGCTATGATTACACGATTGACATAGCATATCTACTTGCTAGACCATGGATGGAGGCAAGACTTAGAATCCCAAACTTATGCAACGATCTTCGCCAGGATATCAGATGTATACTAAAAATGTATTATTGTGGAACCTAAACATGTACCTCCCTCAGAGAAGAAACGTAACACCTGCTATTATTGTCAGAGTCGATTAAGGCGTATAACAACGTAATGCTGTATAAAGAGCGGACATGCAATATGCGGTGAGCACCGCGGTAGTTATTGCACTGAGTGTACAATATAAATATAGAATACAACCCTTTTACATAATCTTGTTTAAATAAATATTTTATATTAATTTAACTGATTTTTGTGAAATTTACGACACATTAGTATCTTCTAAGTCCTAAACAATATTACAGTCTGTGCTAAATTTCTGTGTGTACATTAAAAAAATTTATCTCGCCGTATACTTGCATTCATTCTTAGTTCTTAGTACCAGATGAAGTCTTGTACACCACTGTGTTTAAATGTCCCCCGGGAAAGAAACCAATCGGAGTCAAGTCTGGAGATCGGGCGAGCCTTCTACTAATCTATTTACCCGAATACCGTCGATGAAGCTGCTGTTTAACTCCGTAACGTGGCAGGGTCCCGTTTTGTTGAAAATGCAATTTTTCTTGAAGCAGCATGTTAGCCCACTTCAATCTCCAGAGATTGAGTGATACGATGGTATATCACTTCTTCTAATAGATTAAAATCCAATTCACTGTTAAATTTTCATCTAGGGATATCGATCCAGTAATTTTATTACCAAGAATACCTGTCCAAACAATCTTTTTCTGAGATAATTAAGTGTGATCTTCTCAAAACAAGTGCGGATTTGCAGAACGGAATACCTTTATAAATTGTATCAATTTTTTGAGACTCCAATTGCCGCTAATATTATTTTGTACAGATTTGCTAATGGTTTTATTAGACAATCATCACATGCCTCTTCTCTGCCAAATTTTTTTATATTGACAATTATTTAAAAAAACAATTTTTTGTTACTGAGCAATACCAATCTTTCTGTTTTGTTATATTTTAAAGCTTTATTAGTATGTCGGTGTGTGTGATAGTAATCTAATTGCAACGAGAATTTTCTAAATCGATCTATATTATTAAATAAGAAATAGGGGCAAAGGAAGTCTGATCTACCGTAGTTTGTATAAATACACTACTAGCTCAACTTTTGACATTTTCTGTTTAAAATTGTGTCACAATAACAACGCAATTATCTACTAGTAGGCGAGACATTTTCATTACATACCTTGGTACTTAAAATCGATTTCTGGCTCTAGAAATAAGCCTATTCTCGATTAAAAAATAAGACTATTAGTTGCAAGTCAAGTACAAGTAATAAACAAAATAATTACTCTGAAGCGCTGTGTCAATAAGCAACATTAAATTTAGCGTGTGTGTGAGTAAAACATCGAAATGCGTGCAAAAAGAGCGCAAACTTTTAAACAGATTACCTAGACTCACGATTGACTTTTAGCACATATTGAAAAATATAAGAGATGCGTCCGTTTGACAGTGCTTCCATCTATTTCGAACGCAGGATGTGTAACTATCAAGTCTTTATAGCGACCTCTATAACCCACCATTTCTTTGCCAACTTATTCAGTATGCTTCCGGTCTTTTCAGCAATGAAAAAAATTTATAGACTCGGTATAAAAATTGCAGCCACACCTCGGACGATGGCTTTCCTACAGTGAGTTCAATTCTTTAGAGGTGCGAATTCAATTCGTAGTTATTGTTAATGCAACTTAATTTATTTTGGCACACAAACGATGATTCACCTGCAGAAGTTTACTGCAATTAGGCTCTGTTGACATCAATGTCAAAAGTTTAACATTTGCCTGTTGACATAGTAAAAAAAGTATATTTTTGTATTGGTCTCAAACTTAACATTTAAAAGAGGGATTTTTGGATCTTGATGTTGCTTTGGATCCATCATATTGAAAAACCTAATTTGTAGTTTCAATCCTTTAAGAAAAAGGCTAGCGGCATGGTTTTGATGTGTAACACCTAAATTTTGTAGTTTTAAGTTTATGACGTGATGTGGGGTGGGCAATATATAAAATATTTCTTAGTCACTGAGTCATATTGCTTTATCATTTTATTTGCCTTTAAAGGTCCAATGCTTTGTCAATTTTATAAATCCACAATTTACATGAACGTTAGGTTATAGTATTCCACGCATTTCTCATTCAGTTTTAGTACATATATCACACTAAATGCGTCTGAAATATTTAATAACTAAGAATTGCCAAATGATGTGGGCTAAAAGTAGGCGTGTTTAACTTACGCTCAGGAACGGCAGGTTCCACCCAGGCCAAGGCAGTAATTTTTCTATAAGCGGAAAAAAACTGAAACGCGCATTGTGCGATGTGAATTTCCCCACATCAAACTCCTTGCTGTGGACGAAATTCCCTAAGTTATGGCAAAATTCTAGTAAGGGTTGTGCTAATAACCAATGTAGTTAATGCGTATGAAGATGCTTGGAAATTACTATTCCTAGACGTTGGCCGATAATACAATACACCACTAAAATGATTCTTAGAACTGCTTATCACACAAGAAACACGTATGATGATATGTTGTGTCTACAATAGTATATTAAAAAACAAATTTCATAAGACAGCCTTGATGAACGAATTCAAGTTTAAAAAAACAGTGCCGTAGTCACGAGTTTTTTAAAGAAAATGTTTGACATAATTAGATTTAAAAAGTAAAAAAAAATCAGTTTTAACTTTAACGTTTGCTACAATCATAATAATATTACTTAACTAAGAAATAAAGAAAACAGGTGAAAATGAAAACAAACAAGGCAGTCTCAAGGCAACTGCTGAAAATATCGTCCCCCAATTTCTTGACTTTGAAACTCTTGTAGCACATTTTGAAGAGTATTAGTTTGTATTCCTCTAATTGTCGTTCTTATACGTTCTTTTAATTATTCCAAATTGTCTGGCTTCTCTCGCAAAACTTGACTTTGCATATACCCCACAAAAAAATCGAGAGGTGTGAAATCAAAAGACCTTGCGGCCCATTTCTCTGAACCTCTTCATCCAATCCATCTATTAGGAAATACATCATTCAAGTATTGCTGAATTGGTTTTGCATAATGCGGTGGTGCTCCATCTTGTTGAGGATTTTCGGGTGCCGAATATTTACAAATTTGTCTGTTAACTGTGCCGTTCAAATAGTATGATGTCTCATCTGAAAATAATACCCTTCTTAGCCTTCCAGGATTCTCGTGTAACATATTTATCATAGTTTCACAGTTTCGACGGTTGAGATCGTTTTCATTCAATTCTTGCAGTACGACTTTATACAGGTCCCGCTTTTGTTTCTTCACGATTTTTGAATAATTTCATGACCCACAGTAACCGCGTGAGTTATTTTATGTGGATTTTTGTGCAAATCCAGTAGCATCTTAAGCTGCGAGTCGCTCAGTTCTTTGTGAATCTCTAACATGACCAAATTATTGAAATTTTTTTAATTTTGCTCACAATCGATTGAGTTATCGGTAATATTTCCGGATGAATATTGTTAAATACTGGCATACCTGATCTTGCGTTCTTTTCTATAGCCACATCCCAGCATTATTAATATTTTAATTCGTTCTCTTTGATCATGGTAAAAATCTTTGACAATTCAATCCATTTACTGGAATTGCTGTAATGGTATCCAGATAAATTTTTAAGGATACTACTAAGTACATATAAAAAAGTCAGACCTTCTAATCATGATAATACAAGGGTTATTCCAAAAGTAAGGTCCGTTCTGGTTTAAAAAAAACATCAAAGATTTTTTAAAAATGATGGTTATATTTACATTCCTTACAACTTTCTCTATTTTTCTACGTAATTTCCATACTTATTTAAACATTTATCATATCGTTCAACAAGTTTTTGAATGCCTAAGTCGTAGAAATCGGCCGCCTTTGAGGATAACCGGTCTTTAACAGCTTCTTTCACGTCATCATCTGTGGCGAAGCGCTTGCCGCCAAGAAACTCCTTTAGGTAGCGGAGTGGAAATCACTCGATGCCAAGTCCGGACTGTACGGTGGGTGGTTCATTTGTTCCCATCCAAAAGACTCCCGTAACCACTTATGCACTGTCACTCATTGCATTAGGACCGTAAACTTTAGTTATTTGACGATGAATTTCTGCCGCTGAAACGTTTCTTGCTGACAAAAATCGAATTACTGAGCTTATTTAACAATCGGCGTGCTGATTAATTGTCTTAAACATTACGAACTGTCACTGTAAACAGTACACTGCAACATTAACAACGCTAATGGTGGCGTTTGACGCGGAAGGCATGTTGGGAGTCGGCGCGCATGCGTGTTCCAATATTCGCGCGAAATTCAAATTGTTACGGTGAATCGGACCTTACTTTTGGAATAACCCTAAATAAAATTGAAATTCTGTTTTCATGTTTCAAAATTAATTTCCTCCAAAATGTCTTTATGAAACTAGGCAAAAATTTTATATCATCATTTAGACAATCGCACTGGCTATTAAAGTAAGAAATAAAAATTGGGAGTTGTCATTTGAAACTGTTGACAGTGACATCATTATTCTTAGATGAATCATCCTGTATAGAATTATGGAACCAGGAAATGTGCAATTAAAAATAAAAGACCTATTTTTTTGGAATTTACTTAAAATTTTAAAACTTAAATTTTACAATCATTATTCCAAACCTTTTACTCACTGTGTATAAATGTATGTAGGGTAGAATATAAAATAAAATAAAATGTACCATAAATATATAGTTTTAATAAATAACCTACTAAAGCTCTGATGCAAATTTGGACTATTGTGCAAAATATTTTTAATTTTTATTAAGTACAGCATTTTTCCCAAACCTATTACGTTTGCATTAAATCGCCTGCGTGATATAGTGTGTAAATTTATAGCTAATTAAAAGTATTTCTTACAGGTAATTAACATAATATATTACACGTAAAACTATAAATCACCTAGATAAAATCGTAAAAGAAAGTTGTCTTCTAATTTTCAACAATATTTATTGTTCAGAAGCCTTAAAAATTTTAAGTAAAGCTTGCTTGCATCAAATGTTAATAAATATTAGCTAGTTAAGTTTTTTTAAGTACTATTTCGCTAACAATTTGATTAAATTGTGACGTTATTAAATTGGTTATTATTCAAAACTAATTAGTAAATAAACAACTTATTCAATTCTATTGAACAGATATTTGGCCCAATCTGAAGTTAATGTTGAATGTCTATTATAGCTATTTCAAATCAAGTTTACAAAAAATGTTAAACTTCTTGAAAATAATTAATTCATTGTTAATAACACGCATTTACTGCAATATTCAAACGTTTACAGACAAACTCCCTACTTCTATAAGGATGAGTGTGTCTGACATTACCTTTTCAAATACAAATAGGTAACTACAATAAAAATCGTACTAAAGTGCTGCACTACAATCATCCCCTCAATCGTTTATTTATTATGTTTACGTCAAAAAGTACTTTATGCATTCGTATGTTGAATATCATTTATAAATTGCGCATTTTTAGGGAGTTAAATTCAAATTACAATTGTGATGAATAGTAATTAAAGATTAAATATATTCAACTACAAACTTTCATAAATGGCAGGTTCTAAAGAGCATAATTATTTAGTAATGTCGGTGCAGACAAATGTTCTTGACTAAATAAACATGTTTAGTTAATATTCTGTAAACTTAGGTTGAAGGCCTCCATGTTAATTATAATTTTTTTGGTTTAAAAGTTTCTCAAATGTACTTGCTGTTTCTCGGAAACTATTCGTCGTAGAGAGTTGCGGCCGTGGAAAATATTTTCAAATTTGTAAGATGACCGCCAGGGGGCGTAACCGCCATCCTAAACTTTTAAAGTGATTTTTTGCTGAAGTGCACCTAGTAAATGTACCAAAAAATTATATGCTCTTAAAGCTCAGATTTATTCGAGTAATTTGATATTATTTATTTATAATATTTATTTTTGAAAGGTATTCCAAATTTGCGGAATTCTTTTTATTAATTTTATTTGTGGCCCTAAAAAGGACCGATTGTGCAGTAAAGCTTACTTAAGTAAGAATTAAGTAGGCATCAAGTTAATGCCTACTTAAATGCTCGAATTGTCTCCCATTGACCTTGATGCATTGTTGGAGCCGCTCATGCGTGAACATTACAACAGCTTCAACTTCTGGTCTTGACAGGCTACGAATGGCCTCTCGAATTTATACTTTCATGTCGTCTCTCGTTGTTGCTGGAGTTTCGTAAAAAAAGTCCAAACAGGTTAAGTCTGGGGATCGGGGTGGCCAAGGAAATAGATTTCCTCGCCCAATCCACCTCTGGTGATATATTAAATTTAAGTGTTCTCGCTCATTTATTGAAAAATGTGCTGGGCAACCATCTAGTTGTAAAATATATTTTGCCGTAATTGCAAGGGCACGGCTTCTAATAAAATAGGCAATTGGTTTACCAGAGAATCAAGAAACATGGCACAATTTAATGGTTAATCAAAGAAATAGGGACCTATAATAGTTCGGTCCAGGGTGCCACACCACACATTAACACTCCAACGACCTTGACGTTGGACCTCGTGCATTCAATGAGGATTGGTGTCAGGCCAATTAACGATTCCATCACTTTTAAAAGTGGTCTCATCCGTCCAAAGAATTTCGGATAAAAATCCTCTATTTTCCCTGATCATGCACAACATCCAATGACAATAATCTATCCGATGTAAAACCATATGATACGAGTGCATTCTATAAATTTGAAATTACAAACACATTGTGAAACATGTAAAGTAGAGTTTTCAGTGATATAAGAACTTACCTATGATCCTTTAAAATGTTTTGAATAGTAGTTCGTAACATATCCAGCGCGTACTAACGTGGAGATTCAATGACAATATTGTTTTCCATTCTTCTACCCGAGTCTTTTCGTAACTTTGGTCGAAAGCTTCCAGTATTACGCAAATTTTGCACTAAACGCGGAAAAATTCTCGCATCGCGTAGATACCGATCTGGATATCGAGCTGCGTATACTCTCTTAGCCAATGCCGCATTTTGAAGACATTCAAAATATACCGCAATCGTATCAACAGCTTTATCATTTGTGTAGGTAGTTTTAAGGACTTACTCGTGCAACAAACATAAATTACAGTGTCTGTCAAATTTTAATATTTGTTTACAATTTGATTTTAGGTATTTGTTTTTTCTCAATGGCCTGCACCTAATATTCTGCCTATTCTGCACTTTCACATTCTATGCATTCATTATGATACCCCTACATGTTTTTTTTTTAATTTTTGAACTTATGAAAACTTTTATTATTTAAAAATTATAAAATGATGAAATTTTTCATTTAATCTTGAAAAAATACAAATAAATAAGAATAAATACCGGTGTAATATCGAATTTTTCAAATTTTAAAATAACTAAATTTTCTTTCTTCGATATTTTAGGATAGGAATAAGATATCGAGATGTAGTTTTCACTAACCAATTTAGGGATAATTTCATCTCAATTTTATGAAAAAAAGTCATATTATTGCATTTAATTTTTTAGAGAATTTTGCAATTTTCTGATATTATACCAAAAAAACGCGCCCTAGTGGCATCATTAAAAATTAGACATATTACAGGTACGATGGATTTGATGGAGCAATAAATGCTCTTTCAATCAATTCAGTCGTTTAGGAGTTACAACTGTTTATTTAAAAAATCACTGAATCAACCCCCACCACTTTATTTTAATAGATACGTCAAACAAAAATTACTCAAATAAAGCTGAGCTTTAAAAAGTATATAATTATTTGGTAAATTTACTAGGTGGATTTCAGTAAAAATTCACTTTAAAAGTTTAGGATGGCTGTTACGCCCCCTAGCGGTCATCTTGCAAATTTGAAAATATTTTGCCACGGTCTTTTTTAGCCACTTTAGTAATAACATTTTTACCGCAACTCTCTACGACGAATAGTTTCCGAGAAACAGCACTTTGCATTCTTATCTGGCCACCCGGTACTCTATTGCCGTTTCCTTCCTGCATGTATGATTTCAACAAGTAAAGCGTGCATTAGTTATCCGAATTAAGAATTACACTATACGTTTGAAAGTATTCGTCGTAACAACCGCCAGGTTAGAACGAAATAGAAAATAAATCAACCATGTGTTTCCTTAAACACATTTCGAACTTTAACAAACTTTTTTTAATGACATTGCAGAAGTTCTAAAACATTTTCGACGAGTTTTAATACAATTGTCAATGTTTGTTTAATTGAAGAAATAATTATTTCGTTTAGCATAAATTAAGTGAAAATAAAAACGCAACGGAAATATGTTTATTCAGCAAATAAGTACTGCATCAAAACTTCTTCTAATTGTAAAATATGATTCACGCAGGAATGTAGGTACATAATTTGTGGAAAGCGGCTCATTAATTGTTTGTCATCAGTACTTATGACCTATTGATTTACTGTTGGTTAGTTAATCGATAGTCGTTATCGTAGAGTAACGGGGTTGTTCCGAATTGTGACTTAATCTTTGTACTTGTACCATATTCCTGTTTAAAATGCTTGGAAAATGTTTAAATAAGAGGTGTCATGTATGTATTATTAATGTGTATAACTATTTTAAAAAAGAAAATAATAATTTTGGTCATGTACGCGCTATTGAAGCTGCAAAAGAACGAGTCTTCCAACATTAAGACGTGTGATTAACGGAACGGGAGAAAGAAAAAAAAGATCCCGTAGACAGACATATTACAACGCACAATCAGGGATACAGTATACCGTATGTATGCTGATAAAAAGCCAGCAACCTTGACTACATTACAAGGTACCTTAGCAGATAAGAATTGCTAACTGCATCTCGACCTATCATAGCTAACATATATAAAAAGAGTTGTAACCGAAAACCACTTTGTGAAAAAATTAACATCGCGGCATCGTGTGTTTCATTTTTAAGAGAATATGTAAAAAATATGTAATCTGCATCACTCTTTCAGTAGTGTTTCTAGATGAAACGTGGGTATTCGCAAGGGAATCTCCAAAACTATCATGGCAGGACGACAACCCGAGATCAGTCAAATATCTTGATCAGTCGTCTTCAGGGAAAGAGTATATAATTTAATAAAGTCGGGTTCGTGGAAAATTGCAGTTTGATATTTCCTTCAAATTCTAAATCCAGCGATTACCATGACAGTATGGAAGCGTCTTTATTTGAAAGGTGGTTAATTTAACGGAACATCCTTAATAATAATGGACAACACATCGTACCATTCCTGCCTTGTAGAAAAGTCGCCAACTAGAACTTGGAAAAAAGTGGACATACAAAGTTGATTGCGGAAAGAAAGTATTCCATTTTCAGATCAGGATTTGAAGACTGAACTTTCAGGGCTTACATAAAAAGCAAATATTCTTCGTCGTCGATGAAAGTATTGTGCAATGCGGACATTTCGTTCTTAGGCTTCCGCCATATCACTATCTATTTAATGCGACAGAAAATATCTGGGGTGTTTGTAAATCTTATTACGATCAACATATTGGATGTGATGGTTATTGTCAATCTATAAATGTGGAAAGAATCTGAGGAGCAATGTTCCGGCGAAGTGTGGAAAAAAACCACTGTGCATGCAGAAAAGGTGATATCAGAATGGTGGTTGCGAAAGCACTCGACGTGGTTGTGAAACCTCTTATAATTTGTTTTAACGGGGACGAAAATGGTGACGATTCAGATTTGGACTTTTAAAAATAAAAAAGGATTGATGTATAAAGCTAATTCATAATTAATTAATTATGTTTGTAATTCCCAAAAAAGATTAGGCATTTTCAAACATTGTTTGAAAATGTTCAAGAAATGATTCAAAAATTTGAATGAAGTCCTATTTGTAAAATATTTTTCACTTCTTGTATTGTATATGTATGTAAATTAATATGAAGTGATCGAGTAATGTAAGTTCCTGTAATAACTAACTGAAACTGAAATTGTACCTACATGTATTTTATTTTTCTACTTATATGTACATTTTTGGAATTGAAATAAGGACTTTAGTTTAGTTGTTTACAGTATTTACTTAATAAACAACATAGCGTCTTTATTTTCACTTAATTTATTTACCTACACTTATGCTAAGTGAGATAATTATTTCTTCAATTAAACAAACACTGGTGATTGTACTAAAACGTGTCGAAAATGTTTTGGAACTTCTGCAATGTGATTAAAAACTTATTCGTTAAAGTTCGAAATGTGTGTAAGAAAACGCATGGTTGTTTATTTTCTATTTCTTTCTAACCTAACGGTTGTTATGACGAGTACTTTCTAACGTATAGTGTAATTCTTAATTCAGATAACTAATGTACATTCTTGCTTTACTTGTTGAAATCATGCATGTAGGAAGGAAACGGCAATAGTGTATATATGTCGGTATTAAATAAAGCACTAATCCGAAACTGAAAATGTTAGATTTTACAGACTATAGTTTGGGTTTTGGTATATTACACATTAATTTAAAACAAAAGGAAGCTAAGTCTAGAACATTATTAATGGCTAATTGTATTAATTCGTTGCCACGGCAACCATAAGCTACTCCTAAGGCAAGTGCTACTACAATATGATCTCTAATAACCTCAAAACCATAAAATTGCTTACTTTTATCGTAAAAAACTGGTTATCGGGAGGAACGGTTAAATTGGCACCTACCGCATGAGATTTGACCATGGCATTGCATCGTATGTATTCTAATGCGCCTGTTATGCATTCTAATGGTCATCGAAGAGTTTTGCAGTATTTTAATTATTCTCTTATTCGACATTTTGGTTAGGATTGGGAGGCCGAGTTAACCCGAATACTTGTGTCGAAACGTTGTCATTCAGTTACGCACTCAATTGCGCCATTTTGTTACACTTTCGAGCTAATCATTTTGTGTACCTAAATCCTTATTGAAAATGGGTGGGGGTAATTCATTGTTATAAAATATAATCAATTTTAAAACATTTATATGTGAAATTATAGCTTTAGTTATGCAATCTAATACGCCACAAAAGGTGGGTTTTGCGATATTTTAAATATTCCATCCCTCGAAATTTGGGTCGAGGAGTTAAGTTAACCAAAACCCTCATTAAGCATTTTGTGTCGAAACCTTGCTATCCAATTATGCCCTAAACTGCACTGTTTCGTTACACTTTTACGCTAATCACTTTACGTGTCTAAATCCTTATCAAAAATGTGTTGGGCCAAGTTAGTGTTAATAAAATATTCATTCGTTATTAGAACTTTATTTGAGGTAGCTAAGGTAATCAAGCCGCTCTCCTTTATTATTCACTTTTCCAAATGTTTGTGTCGAAACGTAACTTTCCAATTATTGTTTTTTAATTTTCGTATAGTACGTGGGTGTATTTTGTTTGTTAGAGGTCCTGCCACTTTTTTATGTGGAATTATAACTTTAGTTGTATGCTCTAATGCTCAAAAAGGTGGGTTCTGCGCTAGTGTGTTCCTTTCGCTATTCGCCATTTTATTTGGGAGAGACCTAGTTAACCACCATTTATTAAATATTTGAATACGTTTGTGTTGAAACGTACTTACCCCTTTTGCTTCTCAATTGCGCCATTTCGTTTCACTATTGCTCTAATCATTTTATGTAACTAAGACCCCAATCAGAAATGGGTTGACACAAGTTAATTTTTATAGAATATTTATTAACAATTTGCAAACTTGTTTATGTTTAGATATGCACAATAATGCATCATAATAAAACTGATGACGTCAACAGTTAACTATCTTATGCCTGTGTCGTGGTATATTAGCAAATTGAAATACTTTTAAAAAAAACTTACGGTGCTTGTTTTTTTCGAATATAGAAGAAAGCTATCTTGGGACCTTTTTGTTGTCTTAGGGCGTAGTTATTACCGCACAAAAACTTTCACCGGAAAATCTTAAATATTATTATCTTATAACAAACATGGCTAGTTTCCGACCGTTCCAATAGATCAAATTTTAGTTTATTTAGAAGATGTTCTAAAAGGAAATAATTTGGACGGTGCAGAAGTAGAAGAATTTCTTAAATTAACAAAGTTGTGTATGAAACAAACCTTTTTCAAAATTAACCATCAATTTTCCAAACAAGAACATGGTACAACAATGGGAAATAGCTTATCTCCGTGTATTGCCAATCCATCCATGGGTAAATTTGAAATAAAATTAAAACGCGATTTGCGTTATTTCTTAGGATTTGGTTTAGATACGTAGATGATGTGCTTTTCATCCTAATAATAAATTCTGTAGTTTTGAGAACTTTGTAGAAACTTTAAATTCTAAATTTCTGACAATCAAGTTTACCTATGAGATAGAGACAAATGACATTTCTTGATATTCTGGTAACAATAAATGGTAGTAAACTAGATACACATATATATCGTAAGGAAACTGGCACTAGAAGATCCACAACCGATAACTCTAATCACTGTAAACAGCGTAAGCTCGCGGATTTTAATTGTTTTGTTTATAGATTGCTTAATGCTCATATTTCAGTTTAAGAAACCGCTGCCCTATTATCTTCCATAACGCTTTCTCATATATGTAAATATGTCTTGAACAAAAAGTTGTAATAAGCATCTTCAAAGCCCACAAAACCTGAATATGAGTCATATCGATAATCCCCCATTTTTGATCCACCATTTAGACTTTTTTAATTTTGGAAAATGATTTATACTCAACGATCTTAAAAACCGCCGATACCCGACTTTAAAAAAAATCAGTTTGTAAATTAAAATGCACAACTTTTAAATATGTGAAGCAATGATTTTTTTTAATTTTCTAAGCCCCTAAAAATGACCCGCCAATTTGATTTGAATATTGCTCATTAACGAAATTGACCTAGATTTTATGGAAAAGAATTTTTGTTCCAAATTTCATATCGATAGCTTTAATGGTTTCGTCATAACACGTCGAGAAATGTAAAAAAACTTTTTGAAAATTTAAACCGATTACAGCTTTCTCTTTATACGTAAGTATATGAGAAAGTAATTATAATAAAGAATTGCGCACTATCCAAGAAATTACTGCACAGATGAAGTGGTTATGAATATAGTTGGAAAACAAACACATAGGATAAGGGTTAAGAATATAACTACATTAGGAAACATGTCACTACTTCAAATAACAGTTTGCAGGATAATCGGGAATTTATGAAATTAATTGTAAAAATTGTGTACAAATATATGTAGGTCAAACTAAACAACCTATCAAAACTCGCTTTAAGAAACATTTGATTTATATCATAACAAACGTTGGGAGAAGCCTACCGTAGCCCTACATATGTTGCATAACATATATCTATCGTACATATAGTAGACAAGGTATCTATTCACAAATGTGTTAGTAATAAGTGAGAACTTGATTGTTATGAAAGTTTACAGATCTTCAAAGACAAAACAATTCTAATGAATAATGAGGATCAAGGACCTTTAGCTTTCACTTTCACCAGATAAGCAACGAAACGGTACACGCTGATGGTATACATGTTAGACATTTCTTTAGTTCAACCCAGTCGACCGCTGATAGCTTAGCTATTGAAACTCGCCACTAATTTTTCTAAAAAAAATGCGATTCTAGGGCTACTTACCACCTAAACATTACTTATTTTTGAGATATAATTTAAGTAAATAGTAATATGTTAGAAAATTTTAATGCAACAATAGGTATAACATCTGACACATACGAGGATAGATCGAAATATTTCTAGAAGAAGACTGAAATAACAACTCTTAGAGGAAAATCGTATTTATTTTTCTACATAGTCACACATTTCAAGACCCTTCAATCCTTCACAAAATTAATAAATATCCAAACCTTTAAAATATCCATTTCAGTATAGCTTCGATGATTTCGGTATTCAATGAACATTTCTTTCCAGGCAACCATTTCTTGAGATTTGGAAATAAAGAGAAATCCGAGTTAGACAAGTCTGGCGAATAGGGTGCATGTTCAATCCACTGGAATCGTAGTTCGTGCAGTTTCGCCATCGTAATTACCGACTTGTGGGATAGGGAATTGTTCTGGTGGTACAAGACCTTTTTCTTTGCCAAATGAGACTTTTTAGCTTTGATTTCTTTTTGCAGTCTATCTAATAACGACGCATAATACTCGCCCGTTGTTTTCCTCCCGTGTTGTAAGTAATCAATAAAAATAAATAAAATACGGTAGTCATAACTTTACCAGCAGACCGAATAGTCTTTGCGTACTTTGGTGTTGGCTCTTCGCATTTTGTCCATTGCCTTGACTGCTCCTTGGTCTCCGCAGTGAAGTTGTGAATCCACATTTCGCCAACAGTTGTACGTGTGCGTGTGCGTGTGCGTGTGCGAGTGCGTGTGTGTGCGTGCGTATGCGTGAGTATGCGTAGTGCGTGGTGTGAGTGTGCGCGCGTGCGTGCGTGGGCGTGTCGTGTACGTACATTGCGTGTGCGTGCGTGTGTGTGTGCGTGGCGTAGCGAGTATGTGTACGTGTGTGCGCATGTGTGTATATGTATGTGTGCGTGTGTCTGTGTGTGTGTGTGTTTGTGTATGTGTGTGTGTGTGTGTGTGTGTGCGTGTGTGTGTGCGTGTTCGTGTGTGTGATGTGCGTGCATGCGTGCATGTGGTGCTGTGGTGTGCGTGTGTGTGTGCGTGTGCGCGTGGTGTATGTGTACGTGTGCATGTGTGTATGTGTATGTGTGTGTGTCTGTGTGTGTGTGTGTTTGTGTATGTGTGTGGTGTGTGTGTGTGTGTGTGTGTGTGTGTGTGTCTATGTGTCATGTGTGCGTGTGTGCGTGTGCGTGTGCGTGTGCGTGCGCGTGTGTGTGTCGTGGTGCGTGGTGTGTGTGTGTGGTTTGTGTGGTGTGCGTGTGCGTGAGTGTGCGTGCTGTACGTGCGTGTGCGTGTGTGTGTGCGTGTGCGTGTCGTGTGCGTGCGTGTGCGTGCGTGTGGTGTGCGTGTCGTGTGTGATTGCGTGTCGTATGCGTGTGCGTGTGCGTGTGGCGTGTGCGTGTACGTGTGTGTGCGTGTGTGTGTGTGTCGTGTGTGTGCAGTACGTGTATGTACGTGCGCATGTGTGTTGTATGTTGTGCGTGTGTCTGTGGTGTGTGTGTGTTTTGTATGTGTAGTGTGTGTGTGTGTGTGTGTGTGCGTGTGTGTGTCGTGCGTGTGCATGTGCGTGATGTGCGTGTGCGTGTGCGTGTGTGTGTCGCGTGCGTGTTCGTGGTGTCGTGTGTGTGTGTGTGTGTGTGCGTGTGCGTGTGCGTGTGCGTGTGCGTCTGTGTGTGCGCGTGCGTGTGAGTGTGCCCGTGCATGTGCGCATGCGCATGCGTGCATGTGTGCGTGCGTGTGTGCGTGCGTATGTGTGTGAATGTATGTTGGTATCCGCGATAACTACAAAAAGATAACTCGTACTTGCTTGTAATTTAGTACACTTTATTTCAGTTCGCCTAAAGTTGATTACATTTGTAGCGTCCCCCAGGTACCTTATCTTGAAAAGTGTAATTTGAACTTATTTGCAATAATGTAAATTCAAGAACAAAACAATCGCTAAGTGATTGATCTCGACTAGACTGACAATAACGTTACTATTTCTCAAATTAATTGCCTGCCTTACTTTTACTTTCCTGGCAATAATTAAAACATTAGAATTTTTGCGGCGGATATTTAATTACTCGCAAACCTCAAATCTGATCAAATAGAGTGGCCGTCTAGTGGTAGTTACGTTGTGCTATCTGAATTATATAGGCTAGATGAGGTACGTGTTGCATCTTGAGGGGCAGGAAAAAATGAAACAACTCAAAATAAATATCAACGAGCTTTGCGCAGCGGTGATTCAGCCTGTTAATATATTTTGTGGGAAAGAACCACCAATAAAACCCACTTTATTCATAAATAAGTAATTGCAAAAGTACATTAATAAATCAAATAACACAAAACAAAACAAGGAAAGGGTTAATATATAATGTAGGGAGCGGACCGCGAAAATTTTATTATTGAAATAAACGTTTGTCAAATCGCCATTGTTACCACGATAGAAAAGATAATTAGTGGATTTTTAATATCTTAATAATGTCGTAATTTGCTAATGTTTTCAAAATATTTTTATTTATATATATTTATCTAAGGAATGTAGGATTGTTTGTAACTAATATGTATGTAAACACATGGTAGGGGTGAGTGACAGGTGCACGCTTAAAAATGGTTTACTGAAGGGGTGTAATGAATCACTGGAATTTCTTACGCCCCGCTCTTGATGGAAAAAATGTCACTAGCTTAATAAATAATTGTGTCGGTACAGACCGCTATCAAAAGATATCTTTGTTTGTTACTTGAAACTTCGAGAGAAATATAGGGGGTTACAGACAAATGCATATTTTTAAAATTAAGATGTCGTGCAATAATAATATGAAATTTTTCCAACGGAAATTAATGTTATTACTTTTGAAAAACGGGGGTGGTTTTTCGAGAGTAGATATAGTTAGTTTTGAAATCGAAGGGGGGGGGCAGTTAGAGTTAAGAGTATCAATCGAGCCAGATCGATTTTTGGGTTAATTAAATACCTTCATTGTGAACAGTTTGTCTTTAAAGATATTTCGTGCGTGTACATTTTATTTTGAATTAGCCAACACTAATTTGTCTTTTCCTTCGAGTGTTGTAATGTGTGTTTCAAATATTGATCATAAATAAGTCACCCTTTTTGAAGTTAACTTGCGTAGGTTAACGTTTTGAGTCTGAGATCAATTAAGGAAATATTTATTCTAGTGTAAGTATGTATTTTTATATAACTGAAAGCTTGCAGCTTTATCGATGCCTAGATAACATATTAAATACCAAATATTGTCTTGCTAACGCTAACTCATTAAGCCCAAATATGCTAAAATAAAGGACAGTACAGGGCCCTCTCACTCTGGTATTTTTGCGAGTTAGCATTATTGGTTGTTGGTTATATTTATAATTATGTAGAGGTGGCTGGTGAATGGGTATATGATACCGCTGGTTACTAATTGTAAAAGGCAATTGCCAGTAGGTACACACTCCCAAGCCAGACCATTGAGCACGTCGAAAGTTTTATTTCTATTGTTTTTATTTGTTGTATAGATGAGTGTGTAACCGGAGAAGGGAGCACGGTATTTTTCTAACGCACTCAAACTTATGTATCGGTCACGATGTTAGTGATCTATTTATAACTTACCCTTGTAAGGCTTTGTTTTAATGACTTTTTTTCGGTTTGCTTAAGTAGAATTATTTGCCCACGAGCTGATTTCTCTTTATATCTGCTTTATTGTAATTTGATTTAAGTAATTTGTTCCTTAGTGGTCACTAAACAATTGGGTACGTGTCTATTTCTTTTTTGCTCGTCTTTACCTCATCACCTGTGCAATTTTACTGTTGTTGTATTTTATACGTACCGTAATTTGTTTCATTGTTTTATGTGCTTATTTACCAGCATGATTGGTTTTTAAAGGGCCACATGTTTGGTGTTAAGATTTCTATTATGATTTTTATTTTGATAATTTATGACCCAATTGTGCATGTGACTATATGTGTTTTTATTATTGTGTTTCTGTGTAACTAAACTGCTTTTTATTCATTTTCACTTAATGTTATAATTATGTACGCACTTTAACCTGATTTAATGGTGTTTTGTTATATATTTAACCCTTTCATTGTTTTTTTGTGTTACTTGATTTATTACTGTACTTGTGCAATTACTTATTGATGAATAAAGTAGGTTTTATTGGTGGTTCTTTCCCAGAATAGTAGATTAACGGGCTGAACCACCGCTGCGTAACGCTCGTTATTTTAATTTGAGTAGTTTTATTTTTTTTACCTGCTCCTCATGATGCAACACGTACCTCATCCAGACTATCTTATTTATATAGCATAACGTACCTAACACTAGACGGCCACTTCGTTTGATCAGATTTGAGGTTTGCGAGTAATTAAATATCAGACTTGTAAATAAATTCTAATGTATTAATTATTGCCCGGAAAGTCAAAGTAAGGCAGGCAATTAATTTGAGTAATAGCGATTGCTTTGTTCTTGAATTTGCATTATTGCAAATAAGTTCAAATTACGCTTTTCAAGATAGGGTACTTGGGGGACGCTACCATAACAAAACACCATTATATCAGGTTAAAGTGCGTACAAAATTATAACATTAAGAGGAAATGAATAAAAAGCAGTTTAGTTACACAGAAACACTATAAAAAAAAGGAAACCCCATGTTGTCATATTGTGTCATATACAAATGATAATACCAAACATATGACCCTTTAAAACCAAGCATGCCGGTCTTTAAGTAAATAAGCGCATAAAACAATAAAGCAAATTACGGTACATGCAAAATACAACAACAGTAAAATTGCGCAGGTGATAATAAGGTAAAGGCAAGGACAAAAGAAAATAGAGAAGGAGTTTACACGTACACAATTGTTTAGCGACCACGAAAGCACCAAATACATAAGCCCAGTTACAATAAATTACATATAAAGAGAAATTATTTCGTAGGCAAATAATTCTACTTCAAAACTGATACAAAGAAAACTCATTAAAACAAAGCCTTACAAGGGTAAGTTATAAATAGATCACCACATCGTGACCGATATATAAACTTGAGGGCATTTGAAAAATACAGCACTCCATTCTCAGGTTACACATTCATCTATACAACAATAAAAATAAAATTCGATGTGTTTAATGGTCATCTGAGACCGGGAGTAAGTACACACTCGGCAATTGCACATTACAATTAATAACCAGAGCGGTATCATGTACCCGTTCCCTCACGCCTCATCTATATACAAATATAGATATAAACAACAACAAACAATGCTAATTCACACCAATACCAGAGTATGGGAGCCCTGTACTGTCTTTCATTTTAACAGCTTTCAGCTTAAGGAGCCCGCATGCGAATAAGATCCTTTGCAAGGCAATGCTCGATTTTGTAATAGGTTATATAGGCTCGTAGAATCATTTGTTGCCTGTCTTAATTTATATAAAAATACCTACTTGCACTTGAATAAATATTCCTTTAATTGATCACAGACACAAATTGTTAACATACGCGTCTTAACTTCAAAAAGAGTGACTCTTATTTATAGATTAATATTTGAAAAACACATTAAAACTAGCACACGTAAGAAAAGACAAATTAGTGTTGGCTAATTCAAAAGAAAAGGTACACGCACGAAACATTTTAAAGACAAACGGTTTACAATGAAGGTATTTAATTAACTCCAAATCGATCTGGCTCGATTGATACTCTAACTCACTTTCCCCCGATTCCAAACCTAACTATCTTTACTCCCGTAATCAACCCCCATATTTCAAAAGTAATAAAAAAACAAGAAGCATTAATTTACGTTGGAACAGTTCCATATTAATTATTGCACGACATCTTAGTTTTAAACATATGCATTCGTCCGTAACAAATCCTACATTTAGCTGTCGAGTTTCCAAGTGACAAACAAAGATATCTTTTGATCGCGGTCTGTACCGACACAATTACTTACTAAACTAGTGACATTTTTACGTTAAAAATCGGCGAATAAGAAATTCCATTGATTCGTTCCGCCCCTTCAGTAAAGCAGTTTTAAGCATACACTTGATACTCACACCCCAACATGTATGTTTCAACCCTAGCCAAATGTCAGTTACATACATTCTCATATTTGCTACATAAAAATGTATAAATAAAATATTTTGAAAACATTAGCAAATTACGACATATTATCAAGATATTAAAATTCCACTAATTTTCTATCGTGGTAACAATGGTGATTTGACAAAATTTTATTACAATAGTAAAATTTTCAGTCCGCTACCTAAAAATTATAAGGAAATCCAACGCCAAAGAAGGGAGGGAGTTATTAGATACGTTTGAAACAGCTGCGTATTCCAAATATATATAAATTCCAGCATATACATCTTAAAATTATAAATTAATTACGTTTTATTCAATTTTTTTATAAGACGCGATCATTTGGGGGCGAAAAGTTCCTAAGGTGGAATTTAAATGTTTAAACGTCCATCGACGTAGATTGTTGTTGTTGTTTTTATAATGCTGCCTATTTTCGTTATGAACGTATTAACAATGATTATCCTCAAAAAAGTATTATTATTAAAAGTATTTCATGTCTTTTAATTTTCACTTTGTAGGTTGGAAGGTAATGTGTTGTTCCATACCAGATATTTAAAATTGTTGTACATAATTCTTATTTCAATGCATAAATATCTATTCCCGCTTTTTTTTGTAAATGTTCTATTCTCTGTAATTTATATAAGGATTTAATGAAAACTGCTTTAATCCATTTAAGATCAAGACTGGCTTTATAAAAGTTGTATGTTACATTGTCCATTAAACAAAAGCCAAAGGCTTTGTCAAGCACAACAATAGATATGAACTCCTTTTATGGCCTTAACATTTATCCTAAAGTCTCTTAACTACAGTTACATTGTAACGTGATATCTTGCAACTAAATATGTTTATATTAAGTATTATAACATGTCTTGATGAGGCTTATAGGCGATGTAAGTTCACCTAACGTTTCCTTTGCGAACCACCGAAATACATTACATTTTGATACCATAACTTAATTTCTATGTTTTGCGTTGAAACACAAAGCATAAATTGCAAGTACAATGATATGATTACACTCTAGACTGTGGAAATTCACTTTTAGTAGGGCAAGTAGTAAAGTCTTACTAATGCATACCCTTTGTTAATTTTATTACTGTCTTAAAACGTTAACCCAAAAAGTTGCAATAATTGTTTGGTTAGATATTCAATATTAAATAGGTACTAAATTCCGACAACATTCTCGAAAAATGTGTATTGAGTTGGCTGAACAAATTTAAGTATTGTAATAAATTGATAACCCTTTGGTAATCATTTTCAGAATTCAATAGCTCTATTTTACAATATACTACAAAATTTGCCAAATGAAAAACAACTGATTTTGATAATACAAGGTGTATCCAAAATCTTGGGACATAGCTTAACTTCAGACTTCTTTGACATCCATACAGGCGTAGCACTCACTAGAACATCATTCGTACAGACAAAGTGCATTGTACCGATTAGCTCAGTGATTGGTCGGGGTTCATATTTAAACTGCTAAATGGGCGTTCGTTATAACTCAACAAAATCAAAAATCGGTAATAAATATTCATTAAGGTGTCGCCTGATTAGAATTTTTTAAATAATCACGTTAGGAACTGCATAAAATATAACCCTAAGGCTGATTAAAAATTAATCTGAAAGTCTTCACCTAAATATCATAACTTATAACTACAAGAATTAATCATGAAAATAAAATGAACTTAAATAAAGTTACAACTTAATCATTCAAATTACTTCAAAATGTATTATTAATCTCAAAACTCTACGAAACTTTATATTAAAACAAACAAACTTTTGCGTTAATAAAATCTCAGAATATTACTCAAACTTAATTGATTTGCTGTCCGTTTGCTCCAAAATAATTATGTTTCGCAAAACTATAATTCGTCATTGGCACTTTTTCGACAAGTTAAAATGACGCGACAAAAGCAATTATTTTCACAAAACCATACATAAAATATAAATTACTCGTTGACATTTATACCCCTCCAAACAGGACTCATAATTCAAGTTTTTTTTGGACCAATCCAGTTTATGTAAATATTTCTTATCTGGGTAAAATAAATCGACTTGATTTAATTTTCTGTCACTTGTCAAACGGAAACTAATAGTTGTGACGGAAAGTCTGAAATAAATTTACTAAACTCTACAGGACGATAGAGTGGTGCAGTTTAATTTGCGTTTTTACAAGGATCGCCCTAAGAAGTATAAATAGATATCGGCGTCACCGTATCTTAAAATGGGGAAAATGTACATGAACACAAGGTTTCTACAACCCTTACGATAGAATCCGAAATCGCAAGGCTTCAAAATAAACATACAGTAAAGAAACATAGGACGCAGCACAAAAAAAAACCACACGCACAGCACACACGCACACGCACAGCACACACGCACACAACGCACACAGCACACACGCACATACGCACACACGCACACACGCACACACGCACACACGCACACGCCACATGCGACACACGCACACACACACGACACGCACACACGCACACACGCACACGCACAACGCACACGACACGCACACACGCACACGCACACACGCACAGCCACACGCACACACGCACACACGCACACACGCACACACGCACTACGCACACACGCACAAAACACACGCACTACACACACACGCACACACGCACACGCACACGCACACACGCATACACGACACACGCACACACGCACACCGCACACACACACACGCAACACGCACACACGCACACGCACAACACGCACACACGTATACATACAGCACATATGCACACACGTACACTGCACAAACACACGCATGTACACAAGCACAAGCCCACGCACAAAAATAAGCTCATAGTTATGAACATTTATTCATTACATGCATTGTCACCCTGTGGGTAAATTTAATGGATACCCTGTAGATAAGTTATTTTGTTAATTTTAATTTAGAGTTAAAAGAGTAAACTTTGCGAGTTTTTATTTGATTACCTTTTTTGGGTTTGGAGATATTTATGAATAAATTTTATTTGTAGAATCATTCATTCACAGGTGATAATTGTTGTATTAGTTTTGTTAGAATAAACGTTCTCGTTATTTTTATGTTAGTGTATTTGTAAATAGGGATAGTTTAGAATATAAATTTCGTATTTTAATTTGATTGAATCAAGTTGAGATTGCGTCATATAAAATTCTTAATGAAAAAACGTATTCAGATATTACATTGTGGTACATCTAGTACATTCTAGTTAGACGCCTGATAGGCAGAGTTTAAATATCAAATTTCGCAGATACCATTCGAGTAGAAACAGGCTTGCTAATAAGGCAATCCTTCCGGTGATCTTCGAGTTAGACTTCGTGTTTCGGAGTGGTATATTTAAGTTTTTGGGCAAATTAGAGTGGAAACCAATGTGGAGGATAAATAAGCAAAATAGTTAGTAGAGTTTGAAGGAGTTACGCAGACTTAGGTACGAGTTATCAGAAAATGGTTCCGTTTAATAAAAGGGATAATATATTTCACCACATCTAAGTTATTTGGTTTTAGTAGTGACAATTTGGACGTTGGTTTTCTGTATGAAAGTTAGCTTTGTTCTGGACCTGTGTTTCGCAATTTGTGTTTGCGGATTAAAGTAACAAGTTTTTTAAAATAACTTTTGGGTAATTACTTGATCAAACTACAAATGCTGTAAATAAAAGCTCGTTTTTCGTTATTTAATTAATAAGTGATAGTTTGTACATAGTAGCGTAATCAAGTTTTATGGAAGTTTTAATATAGCACAATTGCGAGAATTGTAATATCAATCAAATGCATGGAAAGGAAGATTCACGTTATGCTGGAAGAAGCTAGTGTAGTATCAATCCCGATCACATTTCCGTAAGCCTCGAGGCATCTCTAGTACAAGATGTTTGTATAACAAATTTAAGGTAACATTTTTGTGCATTTTATTGTTGTGTATGATAAATCTTAATGAATTTTGGTTGTTTTTTGTGTTATATGTGAACGTTTGAATACGCTTTTTTTGCAATTAATGCCGTACTCATTCGTTTTATGAATTTTAAATTTATCTAGTTGTTTTTTTAATTATGCTTTGACGAATTGTATCAAAATTACATTGTTATGCATTAACAGAACGCCGCTTATTGGTTATATATTTTGTTTTGTTTTGTATTTTAAACAATAATGTAGTAACTATGACACATGGTTGTAAACATTTATTTAAAGGATTTGATTTTTGTAACAATTGTGACCTTTGATGATGGTGTTGTTTTTAATATTCATATGTGTATTTTTAGGTTAGTATACTTATTGTGTTTTTTAAAGTGTAAACCCATTATTTGTTGTACAGTATCATACGTCGAGTAAAGTGTTTGTTTTATTATACCATGAAATTAACGTTAAGTTGTTATTTTTAGAAGTAAAGTATTTACATTTGAAAGATATCATTGATTATTGAAATTTTAACATAACTTTAAAGGTTCAATGCAATATTTTGGCTGTTTAATTTGAACATATTTTATACCGTGGATCGAGATAATTGCAATGGTTGTAAAATAATTAGTGATTTTCCTGAAGAATAATTATATTGAAGTACAGATTTATTGAGATTTTAAATTAATGTAACGTAAATTTTTGAAGTTGGTGAACAGCTGTTTGTATTTTTATGCATACGAGGTAGTCATTGAGTCGCTTTTGAAGCATTTAATAGTATCGACCTACCGATTATAGATATCTTTGCTGGTGCTTGATTTACCATAAGGTAAGTAGTTTGTTAATTGTTTGAAGACTAGCTGTATTTTTCGACGAATTTAGGTATTACTTCCGTTATCGACGTTAGATAAATTTTAGGATTTCATAGATTTTTGATCGCGTTTGTTTAGTTTTGTGGTAACGTATTCGTGTTAATTTGTATAATTAGATTACCGTTCGGTCAGTTATTTTTTGGTTGGTTAAGCTAATAATTTTTGACGTAGGTTTATCGAAATATTTAGTGAGTTTTAGATTTTATTTCGCATTTTGCGGCTTTTATACTTAAAGCTTAAGATTTTATTGAAGTTTGGGTGAACCTGTCGTTAATACTTTTAGAGCAGACTTTGTAGAAGTAGTACATTTTTGAGTGAACGTATTGGTTCCCTGTTAGGCCAATATAACATCAGTTCACGACGTTTTCCCGCTATAAATGATTTTAACAGGTGGCGCCTTTTTGATTTTATCTACGGATTTTGACGATTTTTGGAGTTGCTACGAGTGCCTTTTATGATTTTTAAGTAAGAACCCCACCCACATCACAGAGTTATGCCGGGGCACAAATTACCTTTACGGGATGGATGCTCTAGTGAGTATTTAGCCTGTAACAGCATTTTATTCATTCTGTAAGTTCGCTCATCGCAATAAACCACAAATAGAAATACACATCCTTGCCCTATTCTGACAAATGATTGATTCCGCTCCCCGATGGTAGATATATTACAAGTATTCTTTTGGTAATATATTTCGCCAAATCGGCGAAATAACTCCCTGGATATGAATAAATTTAATTAACAAAACTTTTCAATTTTCCCTTAGTGTTTTCAGAAGCGTTTGCGAAAAAAATGGTCACAGGCCATTTAGTTAATTATTTTCAAATTTAAAATATCATGAGCGCATCGGTTTGTAAGAACCCTGTATTAGTCTATAAATATTTAGTAGGGCTGTTGTCAAGCTGAAAACTTAAAATTCACACTATCAAAATTAAGAAAAATATTCAAATTCGCAACCCTTTACTCTTCTCAGGTGGCAACAAAACAACTTAACAAAATAATAAGCGTGCGTGGGTGCGTGCGTGCGTGCGTGTGTGAGTACGTGGATGTCTGGATGTATGTTAATACCCACAATAACTCCATAACGAAAACACGTACGTACTTAAAATTTTGTATATAAGCTTGTTTTCATTTTTCCTGGAGCTGATTAGATTTTGGAAGAAGTTCGGCGGAGAAGGGGTATAAGGAGCTGTTTTTGGTTTTTATCAAATATTTCTTAAACAGCTGTATATTTCTAATATATAACAATACCAATATATGGACCTTAATCATATAGATTAACTATGACCTACGCAGTTTTTGGATACGACGCGTAATTTAGCGGCAAAAAAAATCCTAAGGTAGAATTTAAGTGTTTTTTTTATATCTGAATAATGATTAACTTTATAAGAAAATGTGTAAATATATTTTTTAAACAAAATTTTATTTTACATAACTCCTTTATAAAGTTTCTTAATATAGAGCGAAATAAGTATAAAAATTAGATAAGTATGGTTGAAAATGCTTAAACTGTATATTCGATATTTTTATATAAACGGCCTTTCGAATTTTTTTAAGTTAGCATTTAAATGTCTATTAATCTGTATCTGACATGAAGTGTTAAACGTCTGATTGACACAGAGTATTGTTTTATTTTTATAATGTTTATTTTCGTAATGAAATTATTATAAACGAGGTTATCCTAACAAAAATTGATATTAAAGTTATCTCGTTTCTTTTAATTTCCATTTTGTAGGTTGGAAGGTCGTATGCCGTTCCACCCCATGTTTATTATATCTGGCTGGCGCCCTCTTTGCTCTTAACTTTATCTTTACCTCATCATTATTAAGGATCTGCACCATGTCTGTTCTGTCGGCGAGACCCTAAGCTACCTTTGCTGCTGCTGGTTAGCCCTCTGATCGACAGAGTTATTCGTCTTTGTTACAATCAAACCGTACTAGATTACTACACTCGTGAAAAACAAGGAGGTTCACGTACCATACAATAAAACCCACAATCGATAAAAACGTCACTAGCTCCATTGTAATCTGACTTTGACTTAGTAAAACCTTTTGCCATTACTATAATTAAATCAATAAATATAACTGCATCTAAATTAACTATCCTGAAGCAAATTACGGTAATTAGGTGGTTGTAATAAGGAAACTATATAAGCACTTAATACATATATTGAATAAAATAAAAAAAAAATGAACAATTAAATGCAACTTTTCCCCAAGGTGGCTACCTCCCCTTTTATACCGCCTACTTTACCTGTTTCTGGACCAAGCTGGTAGCGTAGTGGTGACACGACCTGCTTAGCATTCTGGAGGTAATAGGTTCGATTCCCGTTACCGTCTACCTTGTATGAGGTTTTTCAGGGGTTTTCCTCATACATGTAGCTGCATGGTCACTGCGTAACACCCATGTGCGGCTACTTAGGCGAATGCTGGGTTGTATTTTCCCCTCAGGCCCCAACTCCGTTCCTTCCGATCATATCCTGACCAAACCCATCCTTAATCCCACCATGCATATATACGTAATGTATGTATGCTGGGAATCCATGATTGTGGCTGGAGCTTGGAATGCTCGAGCACCCGCCCTTCCCTTAGGGAGGGAATGAAATACGTAGCCTTTTCCTTTTTTTTTTTTCGGTTACACAGAACTGGCACATAATACATAGGCAGCTGGATACCGAACCTTTTTCTAAATCTCATGTAACTAAATAATTACGAAAATGACTAGGTTTGACAGTCCACCTACGAGATTCTACTAAATTTTCAAGTCCCAATATTCTTAATCTATTAATTTTATCCAATGTGTTTCTGAAACGGTTTAGAGTACTAAGAACGCTTATTAAATTGTTTACGCACCAAGCTACTGGTCTAAGGCGCGTGGGTAAACGATTATTGTGAGTTGGCTGACGCCACAGCACCTGCTGATGCCAGTATACGGCCTATGATCTTGTCTTTCGTCAATACTGTTCTTACAACGGTTCAATACCTTATTGTAGGGTATCCACACTGTTTTCAATGAACTTTCTTACAAAAGGTTGGTTGTAGTACTACACTTGAATAAAGGGTTACAATTTCAAACTCCCCATCTTACTTTATTAAACACAGTATTACGAACCTTTTACATGTTACTTTCTTTGTTTTGCACTTCAGTTTCTTTCATGCTTAGTCATTTTTATTTAAAAAACCGTCTATGGTACGATATATTAAAAATTAGAATCTTTCAAACATTCTGTTAAAACAATTAAATAATTAATATATATATATATATATATATATATATATATATATATATATATATATATATACAAGAGTCCCTTACTTTTTCTCTTTTTGAAAATGCTCCAAATGCACTAATTTTTTTCTTACTAGCTCCAGTATCATTGCTAACTTTGACTAAATATATATTTTGGCTTAAAGTTGCGAATTTCATCTAATTTTGATAAATAATGGGACCGGGGTGAATATTTTACGTGACCGGAGAAACTAGACCCTGACCGGGGTGAAGTGTTTACTGGACCGGTCGAACATGATTTATTAAAAGTTTCTAATCTATCCACAATCGACTTCACCGAAACTGTAAGCCCGAGTTTATGTTTAAATTAAGTAAGTATTAAACTATACAGGAGGCGAAATTTTCTTCACAATCTCGTCTGGGGCGTAGTTAATGCTGTCCTTCTCCTTGGGCCAACGCCAGAGCTGGCTTTTTAAAAGTTTTTGCATGCAGCTTGTTAGCATCCCTCATTGATACCTTCAACTTTACCAGGATATTTAATTCCGTTGTATGTCATAACAACGAAATCGCCGACTTTGTATGCATTCTCATTATTGCCAACTACGTAGGCGTTCTCGCCATCGCTTGAATCGTTTGAATACACAGCTTCATATTTCACCTTTTTCTTTCGAGGTCTTTGGCATGTATGAAAGTTATCTGGATAGCTAGAGAGTTGTGACGTAGCGAAAGTTCCGTTCTAAACTACCTGGTGGGTTTTGAGGAGTTGTTTGAATGGAGCCACTTTGCCATTACTTTTTTTTCCAGCTCTTCTTTGAAATCAATAATAGATTTTGACTCTATCTTTGAAACCAATACAGAACCCTGCTTTAGGACTGATACAAACGTATCAATGTCGGATATATCATGGCCATTAGCCATAAAAGGATCGGCTCTCTGTTTTAGAGCCGCCCCAAAATCACACGGGCCTTTTCATGCCCCGCGACAGTGAAGTTCCAAACCATCCACTTTAGTGGGGAAGTGCGCCTTTAGCACTTCAGGCAGGAAGCTTAGTGTGAATTTTTCCTGTATTGCAAACTAGGCTCATCTAAAATAAAATGAACAATTTGTACATTTGGCACTGCTTCTAAACCTCAAAAATGGTTGGAGGTGATTAATAATCGCGTGTGTACCATGGCCCAAGTCGTCACTAACTGTGCCGAAGGATTTTGCACCATTTTGTGATAGAATCTTCCCATGTGTAACGAAATTTGTTTGCGTGACGCACCAAAGTGCATTGACTGCACTTCTTCATGATGCTTCATGGCGAAATTCTCAGAAAAATCAAATATATTACTACTTCGCCTTTTGATAGATTTCTTCAGTGTCATATTTTCTTTTCTTTTGCAACGATGCGTATTTTCTTTTCTTTACCTTTTATGATTCGTGTTTCGTCTTGCACTGTTCCATGGAACCAATTTGTTGAAGTTTATTTTCAGGAAGACTTATCTGTAACTTGTTCCTGCAGGCAGAACAGGTTTCGTACATACAGGATTTGTTTGTTGCATCGAATACCGCATTACCTGTGATATTAGAAGCAAATTTCGACGGAATAAGTTTATTCAAAAATAGATGCTTCAGTTTAAGCCGCATATTGGAATGAAGGCAGCAGTCACATGTGTTCCTGTTTCCAATTTCCGGTTCAACGATTTAAATGTTTACAGAACTGTGAATATGAAATTTTATTGCTGTTCTTAAAATTTTGTTAAATTTTCATGGTATCCGACAAATACCTGAGCTGTCTCTTCTGTTTTTGTCTGTATTTCTCTTTCGGCAAAGTCGCGAATACCTATCGTCTTCCAAAACTGTCGTACTTCATTTTTTATCATTGAGGAAGCCTCTCTCTCGTTTGACAGCGTTTTTGTACATTCGATAGGTGACGATTTATGTGTTCACGTACTAGAATCATACGGTATTGCTTAGGCTTTGGTGGTGTGATAATAGAGGCAATTGCGTCGTCCTGTTCAGGGCCTTTTTCTCTACTTCCCTGCGAATGAGTTAGTTGTTACTATACGCCTTCGAACAGCTGGATTTTGAAGATTTTTTTCCAGAGCTTAGAATTTTTTGGGAGTACTCTTGTTACTATTCTTCCTTGCAAATAGTTTTATTAAGCTTGAAAATTTCATTTGGGTTTTTTCAATGCTATTTTCAGTCGCTTTATCTCATTCCCCATTTGGTTTATTTTCTTTTGGCTTTGAATTTTGTAATGTTGCAAACATTGAATGTATTAGGGAATGCGTCACAGTGGGCGATTGTGCTAGATCGACCGATGTCGACGGAATTGAGGCTGTGTCTGTAGCACCTAGCAAAAAATATACAATTTATATTATTAAAATAATCGGTTTGATGCCTTTATACATAGAATTTTGTATTACCAATTACTATTAAGCATAAAAATATGTTTTTAGGTTTTTGTGAATATAGGTAGGTATCTACGATAACAAACTCCTTACGTTCTTCTGGGTGTGACGTAGTCAGTTGAAGGTCTGCTACAACTTCAAAGACTTTACTCAGACCCTGGCCATTGGCATCCTTTTTCTTCCTCCTAAACTCCTTCATCCGTAATTTGGCTTTTTTTCGGGCAACTCTTTTTTCTCTGTCAGCCAGTTCTGAGTATTTCCTTCTCCTTTTCTTGTCATACTCTTTGTCATAATTCTTTTTAGCTATCTTTTGCGCGTCGGTCATCAAGCTTCGTTGCAAACGTTTCCGCTCCCTATTGCGCCTCTTTCGTTCATCGCCTGAAACTGTAAGACATCCAATTTTCATTAAAAAAACCTCATATAGAAAAGTAAACGTCTCCTATAAATTTTATGAAATATGAACTTTTTAGTTAAAATTCTTTAAAGTAGATCACCGTTGCTTTCATATAGAATGCGGGATCAGTCAATGAGGTCACTGGTAATACTCACAAAAATGTTGCAGCATTCTAGCAGGATCATTCTAATTTAGTTCATCCGATCATGAGACTTGTTCCACCGGTCACACATAAATTGTAACTGGGTGAACCGTGACCGTAAGTACAAAAGCCTTATTATTCACCGATGAGCAAAAACCTCTGAAGATAACAGCGAGGTTATGTTATCAAAGCAATCATTTTTAAAGTGGCTCAAATTACAATATGAATAATAATTTTTAATAATTAAGGTACTTTTTGTAAGCGTGGTGGATCGGGGAACATTTATGGGTAGCCACTCTACACTCCAAGACCTTTTCATGCAATTATTTGGAAAAATGAAGCAAAGTCACATGTACTTGCTTTTTGTGGACGCGCCATCTTGATTAAGCTACACTGTTGCCAACATAAAAACATTCAAAATAATCATTTTGCCTCCATTTTTTTAAATTGTAAAACTGAGATCGTTGAACCACAAAGTTGGGACACGAGGTTTTTGTTATGAAATACAAAGACATACAAAATTTGTCACGATCAATATAAAATTACTCTAACTCTACCCTATAATAAAACACCTAAATGAGTAGACTGGCATTTTAGAGATTTTTAAAACTTGGGAAATGTAAGTTGGGACCTGGATAACATTTTGGAGTAATGTTTCAAAATTTCGGTAACATCGGCTAAAATCTAAGCAAAGATTAAGCTAGAATAGTAAGATCAACCAATTTAAGAGTTAGAAACGAAGCAATTGCTTCTAATACTATTAATGATTTTGAAAATCACCGAAAAAAATATATATATATATATATATATATATATATATATATATATATATATATATATATATATATAGGTAATAAATCCCGCACAGGTTTATATAACGCGAAAGTGACTATAGTTTAGGTTATAACAGTTCGGAGTATCGGTAAAATGAGCTCCTGATCGATCAAACTTTATTTAAAGGTCGTACATTGATTTCACGTGGTGTCTGAACAAGTTTTTTCTTTCACCCTTTAATAATTTTGCTTTTAAGTTCTTAATCACATCGATGATTGATGAAGTTTTCAACCAGGTAAATTGAAATCTGACCATTCAGAAGGTCCCCTAGATAACACGTCCTAGGCAAACTGTGGTGCATACATCCTTCTACATCAACAATATTTTTCATGTAATTATACATCGTCAACTTTGTTTTCTTTATCAACCAAAACTTATTCTGTCTCATGATTACTAAAACTTTTCCTGAATATTTTCAATAACTTTCGTAACCATCGATCTAATATGTTCAATATGTAACGGCATTATCCTAATGCGTTTCAAATACAGAATGACGCTATAACGCTGCAATATGCAAAATGCCTAGACCTTACTCAGGATAATAGATAGCATTGTAAAAATTTAGTCTATATATTATTAAAACAATAATTGAACGTTATATGGTTATGGCAACAAACGGCGATCGTAATTGTCGTATGTAATGTGACAGAATGTCCCAAGAGCGTCTAGAAGTTTACGAAAAAATTACTAATTCATAGTGATTAGTAATTTATTATTAATAATAAGTACTGTGTCCCATCTTGCAGATATGAAATACAGAATGTTTTTGAAGTGAGGCTAAGAGAATTTGGACACTACAAGTATTGTTTTGTCTTTCAAAATTTGAAACCCACCAATACTTTAGTAATCAATAATCATTTCAGAATTAAATCAACTAAAAATTAGTGTGAGCAGATGTGTTCACTGAAGTAACAATCACTGTCAATCGAGGCGAAAATAAAGGCAAATAAATAATATTTATAAAATCAAATTTGAAATGTTTTCACGATATACTTTCTATAATATATCACAAAACGAAATAAAACTCAAACTGAACCACAATGGCATAATTTCTTGCACAATAGCAGAATAAATAAATAATAAATTCAATAAACTAAGCTAAACGTAGTTTTGGTGTACAGTGCTTCAAATATTGAGACGGGAACGAGTTCGATACATAACAAGTCTAAACCAGAAATAAATCAAAGCATACTGGGTGCCAACCAAAGTCGTTGTTTCTTTGAAAGTGAAGATGTTATGGAGGTTAGACCGAGCACTGTCAAATTAGTTTGAATGGGACCCCTATTTATTGTTTCATTTTTAGATTCTACGTCAAAATTCGCTTTACATTTGCATTCTACAGAAAATTGTTTTTATTTTTTATTTATTACCTTAGCCAACAGTAAATAATTTTCGAGATATAACCATATTCACATTTTATTAAACACCCAAAAACAATTTGCAAGCATCTAGTTGTCTGTAAATTTGAAATAATGTGCATGTTATAGTTGCATACCATTTCGAACACCAATTACGTACAGTTAATTACTAAAATTTGATTATTAACAAAATTGTTAACATAAGCCCACCAGTATGACTTGGCTTTCTTTGTGTTCAGAGGCGAGAAGGCCATGACAACACCACCGCCCGGTCGGTTTCGTCTTTGTTGTGACTTATCAGGAGCGGGTAGATCTGTCATGGAATATCTCGACTCTGAACGTATTCCATGACAGATCCTTATGAGTCAAGACAATGACGAAACCGGTCGAGTGGTGGGCTTGTCATAGCGTTCAAGAAAGCTAAGCCATACTGGTGGGCTTATGTTACCAATTTTATTAATAATCAAATTTTGTCACGCTTTCTTTTTGAGAAATACAATTTTCTTATTTTGAGAATCGCAATTCTCTTTTGCTTATACAATAGTTAATTACTGTTAATAGTAAACCTAATTATTAAATATTATTCTTTTATTACTTTATTCTTGATAATATTGTACTTAAATTATGAAACGGAGTTGTAGACATCCGCCTACCTTTTCAATTAAAATTAAGGTTTCGGTAGTTGCAAGCAGATTTTAATTTATAAAAAAATTGTTTTATAAATTATGCTTTATATATTTAATAAAATAAACGGTTTACGAGACGATCTAATTTTATCAACTACCTACGCACCCTAATAAGAGGAGATGATTTGAGTCCTAAAATCTATGATTAAGCGTCGGTGTTATTCAAGTTATCATATAACCAATAAAAAAGGGGAGAGAGAGGGAGAGAGGAGAGGGAGAGGAGAGGGAGAGGGAGAGGAGAGGAAGAGGGAGAGGAGGGAGAGGGAGAGGAGAGGGAGAGGAGGAGGGAGAGGAGAGGGAGAGGGAGAGGAGAGGGAGAGGGAGAGGAGAGGGAGAGGGAGAGGGAGGGAGAGGGAGAGGAGAGGGAGGGAGAGGGAGAGGGAGAGGAGAGGAGGGAGAGGGAGGGAGAGGAGAGGGAGAGGAGGGAGAGGGAGAGGGAGAGGGGAGAGGGGAGGGAGAGGGAGAGGGAGGAGAGGAGAGGGAGGGAGAGGGAGAGGGAGAGGGAGAGGGAGAGGAGAGGAGAGGGAGGAGAGGGAGGAGAGAGAGGGAGAGGGAGGAGAGGGAGAGAGAGGAGGGAGAGGAGAGGGAGAGGGAGAGGGAGAGGGAGAGGGAGAAATATCGTCTTTTTTTTTAAGTTAAAGCATTTTTAGTAACATGAACGGGAAATACTGGATGACTTTTAAGTTGGATAACAATAATTAAAGCATGATGATGCACGTCTTCAGTGATCATTGAAAGTTCATCCTATGTAACGTCACATTTCCTATTACTTACCTATAATTAAATTCAAAAGTCGCATGTTAGCATTAACTGCAGAATTGTACTGATTGACGTTAAGGAAGATTAAGAAATCGACTGTTAGATTAAATTTAGCATCAGTAACATCTTTATATAAACATTAAAATCATCAAGAATTAACACTTGAGACATAATTGCTACTACTATATACATACAAAGGGAAAATTCGAAATTGCTATCTAACATTAAACGACACTAGCCAAATTTCCAAAAACGGTCACAATACTTACAATTTAAACGCTTCTTAACCCTTCTCCAGAGTCACATCTTAACTGGCCCGTCGATTTGTAGAGACCAAATTAGATGTCGGGGTTATGCAAGACGGTTATACCCACGTTATAAAGTATATGATTTAAAACCTTGCCATAAATGTTTAAAAGCAAGTAAATGTTCCCTACTAATGGTTTAAATATTCTATATTCTCACTATAATTCAGGTTTACTTCACTGACTAATTATTTAACGTTAAGACGATTTTTACATATTTTAATAACGACTTAAAAACAACATAGCTGGTCTTTGTAATAGATTTAAGTGTGTAAACAGCAAAGAAATGATGTTTAAACTCTACAAAACTTTCTCCATTAAACCGTCCATCCGTTTTTAACGCTTACGAAAATATCATATTGCTTATAGTACATATTTTTATTTTATTTAAGTAAAAAGTTTACGAAACACTGTTGAAGTAAAATAAAAACTTGCAATAAGCTTCAAATGGCGGTTAATATATTATAATGGAAACTGACATTTATTAAGTAGAATTTGAACAATTTAGTGGCATATTTAGGTATAACTAACCGCAAGCAATTAGTATAATGAACATAGTGAACACGTACTGGTAATGGAAATTTCGCATATTGGAGTTCTTGTTACGTCTAGGTAACAATCCAATTTTGTTTCGTATATATGTATTATGAGATAGAACATCTCATCCATCCTTCAATTAATTGATGCTAATGAAAATCAGTGTGCGTTAAATTAGTTGCACTAACAACAAAGCACGAATAATTTTTAATAAAGTTATATTCGTTTTATGGAAAGCTTAATTACTTCATTTTAACGATAGCCACTCATAAGTACTTTAATAAATTTACATTTCATTATAAAACTCTGGTTTCAGGCACCAAGAGAAAAAGTTGATGAAATGTATGTGAGACTACTTGTTTTAAGAGATATATTTACAAAATTCTAAAACATTCGTGGATAAGTAGGCCTTGTCAAGATTTGATTATACACTTGCATGCATTTAGACAATTTATCTTAGTAAACCTCGACAAAGTATTACTTTATCATTCTTGTTAAGTGAATATTTGTTTTAAACGTTATAGGTACTAATACGAGTAGCGTGCCGTACAGTAATTTTACTTAAGCATAGATTTATTAAGCAAAGTGTCTTGTGGTGATACTTAAATTGTACAGTTCGGTTTCCTTCGAGTTCCGTAACTTTGCCAAATTATGGAGCGACGCGATACGTGTAGAAATTCGAAGATCTTGGTCGTTAGACGAATTTCCTTCACATCCTTTATCAATAAGAATGAAAGTTTATTTACCCCTGCCAATTATTTTGGAAATAAAATTAATATCTAGTTATTAAGCAGAATCGTTTTAAAAAATTTTGTACCCATGAAAAGTCAACATTACAGTACAATTTATAATAATCGATGTTAAGGTAATGTATCATGTTTCTCAAAATTACATTGATCACAATACTTATTGAAAACTAAATCAAGATACTATTTGTTTGGATAAATGTGACACCCAAAAATTTTTTTCCACGTAATGTTTGTTTGGAAAGGGAATGACCAAAATCACATAGTATGTTTGAGCGTGCCGCTCCATAATACGGAATAATGAAATGTATAAAAGCTTACTTGTAGTCATACAAAAGATAGTGTTAAATTCAAATATAAATAAATACGCAAAGTTAAAGTTTACGGGATTAATTCCTTCGGTTTGTTTTTGACAACCAGCTTAAGATTTTGAGAATTAATTGGAAATGTCCTATTTGAAAGAGGAAACTGAAAATATTTAGAAAAATATTGTAATTACCTACGTATAGCGAATGGCAAATAGAAACGAAAAAATAACATTACAGGAATCGAATGACGTTATAATACACAGGGTGTTTCATTTGAAATAATTGAGAAACTGTATTTTGACTTACACAGCATACTTATTTCAATAAAATACAAGGCTCTATTATCAATTCCCACAAAATATGAACAATTTTGATTACCTAATTGTACGTCAATGGACGTATCTGTCCTAGTTAACCACATGGTTTAAAAGCGACCAAAAGTATGACATAAAAATGGTTCTAATTTGTAACGTTTCAATTTTCCATTACCACTCCTTAGTCCTGAAATGACTTCTTGTTTAAGCTACAATTCTAAAGCATCGCCCTTCCACTCTGGTTACATCGCTTATTGTCTGCCTACAACATATTCACCGACGTTTTATGGTCACCACGATCACAGCTACTTTGGCGCAAAACCCTACCTCTTGTTTTTTTTTTATTTATAGTATTCCCGAACAGGCTAAGATTTGCCTAACGTGCTAAAGCACTCAGGAACACTGGGTGGGTTTAGGGATATTGTTTGGCTGCCGAGAAATGTTTATGAATGGCTAACTTAAATTGACTTAAGTCAAAGTTTGGAGGAAAACAGGAACTGGGTAGTGCATTCCACAACTTGGTCGCCGTGTGGAAAAATGTAGATTGAGCCCATTTAGTGTGACACGATGGAATTTTGAGTACGTAATTATGGTGTGAATGGGCAAACCGAGTGTTCCTAGCGAAGATGGCCTACGAAGGAGTGTATTTCGGAGGCACACTTACCACGGTAAAAGCGATGGAACAAGCAAAGAACCGAAACTATTCTTCTATGCTTAAGATGTTGTAGGTCAGAAGTCAGAGACGGGTCATTTATAAGCCTGATAGCTCTTTTTTCTATGCCTTATACAGTAAAAGGAGTTGTTGTGACGTGAAATACTGTTTATATCTGTATAGAAAGCCCAGTTTACGAGTAACTGTTTTCCTGGCTGACAAAAGGTGGCCAACCCATGAAAGGTTCGATGATACGGAGATCCCTAACATAGAAATAGAGTTTGACAACTTCAGTTTTAAGCCATTCATATTTACAGCAGGAAATGATCGGTCTTTCTTGGCGGACACAAGGCAACACTGCGTTTTGTCGGCGTTGAACGTGAGTAAATTATTCCTTCACCATTCAAGGACACGTTCTAAGTCACTGTTGATTGAGACTGCCATTTTCACCTTAACGTCCTGTCTAGACTTATTGTTGTGGGAAAACTGAGAAGAACTACAATGTAGAGTGCTGTCATCCGCAAAGTTATGGATAGGGTTATTTGTTGAGGAAATGAGGTCATTTATGTAAAGCAGGAAAAGTGTGGGAGCTATCACTGATCCTTGTGGTACTCCCGCGTTAATAGTAGTTTCTTTCGAAAAGAAGCCATCGACGACAACGCGTGTACGTCTTTTGTCAAGAAAGCTGGATATCCAATTGATGAGCGAATCGGATAAGCCGAACGAAGTGAGCTTGGTAAGTAGACACTTGTGCCAAACCTGGTCAAAAGCTTTTTAAATATCTAAAGCTACTTCGACTGTTTCACCGGGCCTCTCTAATATATTATTCCAAAGTTGGGTTTACTCTTAACTTCCACTTCCTCCGTTACTTTAGTTTAGCGTTGTTCGTGACGTTTTTAACCACAAGGCCGACTGATGTTGACAACATTCACTGGTGAGAGTTGTTTATATTATTCAGATCACAGTGTCCACCTCTTTACTTGGACATCGTCCTTTCTTTTAAGCATCATTATTTCCGCAATACAAAAACTCACTGACCTGCGTTTAAGTTGCATCTCTACTGTTCAGCGTGATTGAAAAAATCACAATTTAAATTCGGGCACTTGTTCTAGATTGGAAGTGCAAAGTATTAATTGAGTAATTGTATACCATTTCTAAACCATTATTGTACGCGATAGCGACTGAATTGTATTTTCGTTTTCTATTGATTCAGTTTAATTTTTCTATTTAAAACTTATAGTTTTAGTTCACTAGAGTTTACTGTAGTCTTTGTGACCAAGGAAATGTTACTTTAACGGATCCTGTTATGAGCAACATTGGTGGCCGTGTTCAACGGTGCACGTTATAAGTAAGGTGGTGAAGTGGAGGTATGGCCAAAACCGAGACGTGGGATTTGTAAGCAAATGGAGAATACATGATATAGGGACATTAGAATTTTAGTAGCAGTAAACCGAGAACGGGCTGGCCGAGCTGAGGGGACGGCCGCTTGACTTTATGCGCTATTGCTAAATCGTCTTTGTTGGGGCTACACAATCGAGTATCACATTTGGTGGACAACATTCTACTTTAACCAGCTTAAGATGGATGTAAATATCGTGATATGAGTACAGTTTAAAAATAAAGAAATACTGTAATCTTACCTTAAACTCACCGCCTCTACTAATTGGAGCGTTCTTACACTCTAACGGAATTATGAAATAAGTTCATGTATGTTGAACGTAATTACCCTTTTTATTAGATATCTTTAATTATTCTTAATCGCTGTATAGCTTGTATGTATTCCACTCTTTACAACTTTTGAAACCAATAATAAAAACCAAAACAAAAAAAGATATGATTGGAAACGTAAACTGACTGAATGACGTTATATTAATTTAACTATTTGACATTTTAATTCCCCTTACTCATTTTAAAAGCTATTGTTATGGTTCAATTGTATCTGCAGGGTTGAATTTTATATAACAATACACCCTTAATATTTTTAATAATAATAAGTACACTGATAGAACACATGAAGAGCTTCAGTGCAGAGATGAAAATGACTATGGGGTTAGGCAAGTGCAAAACTATTAGTTTGGTAAAGGGCAAATGGGCACTAGACGAAGGATATGCAAGGCAAGAAAAGTTAAAAATAATGGCAGAAGATGAAAAATACACCAATTTACTATTGCCCCGGGCATAAACATGTAAAGAACAACTATAGAGAACTTACAAGACACAAACATTAGAGAAAAGCGGATAGTCCGTTATTTATCAGTCTATCTCTAGCTATCAATAATTATACAACAGCAGTACTCACTTAAAGCTTCAGAGTACTACATTGGAGTGATAGCGAACTACAAGCAATAGATAGAATGACAAGGAAAGCGTTTCGAATCAACAGAGAACACCATCCACGCAGGCGGTTGAACACTTACCTATTGTAACGAAGGTGAAAAGTGAATCCCAAATGTACTCTTCCAGCAGAGTAAACAAATCGAGAATCTACGAACAGCATAGTTATTTTAATAAAATACAAGGCTCTATTATCAATTCCCACAAAATTTGAAAAATTTTGATTACCTAATCGTATGTCAATGTATCTGCCCTAATCAGCCACCTGGTTTAAAAGCGACCAAACGTATGACATATTTAATATGCGTTTATATGGATTTGTCTGTTTGCGCTTGGCAATCAAAATTTTATCTATAACACACGCTTCATTCCTACGACGCGTGATAGGTATTGGAAAATTTCAACTTCTAATACTGTTCACTTTCACTTTGATAAATTGTTTTGAAGTAGGTCAATCATTTTGTGAACGCTGATATTAGCCAAGTTATTGAATGCTTCATTAGTGTGGGAGTAAGCGTATAGTGTTTAAGATAATTAAATTGGAGATACAGAATTGTCTCACTGCAATTATCACGTAATTTTACGGACAGAATTATTGATTTATCTCTGTTCTCCAGAAATTTGAAATTATATAACGAGCTGTATTAATGGTTTACGTGTTATCGTAGGTGTCTATCCACAGGATATTGGTTATTGTAAGTGGATCGCCGTCGGCAAATTTACTTGATTGCTTGCCGTATTGAAAGCCTTTGTTGTTAACCTATAAGGAGCTTACAAGTAATTAATCAGCTGTCCAGGTTCAATTGGAATCACAGGTTGTATAGCTTTATCTATTTTTTGTTGTCGGATTCACGTAAGTGTGATTACGTGTGTGTGGGTGCTGGAATTGAACTATAAATTTTCGTAATGCTAACTTGCCTAATATCAGCGTTCACCAAATAATTATGTAATTAAATATTAAAAATTGAAATTTTCCAATACCTATCGAGCAACGTAGAAATGAAACGTGTGCTGTAGATAAAATTTTGATTGCCAAACTGATAAAGCCATATCAACGAATATTAAATTTGGAGTTTAAATGCATTTTCACACAGGGTGCTGCTTTAGAATTATGGCTTAAATAACAACATTGAAACGTGACAACTCTCTGTTCAGTTGGAAGAGTGAACATTCCAAAGAATTTGCACGAGTTCTTAACACGATGGTAGGCATTGAAACGAAGTGAAAACTATTGATGCGAAAGGAAAAAGAAGAAAAGAAAATACTATCCCTCTAAGATAACCGGTAAATAGTTGAACAACTCTTCGCGCTAGAGGTCAAAGGCGCGCCAACGAGCAAACAACTAGCGAGCTAAACCCGAAGAAGCAAATCAGAACGAATCGTGACGAAAATCGGTAGCTCACAATGATCCATACGAAGTAGGGAAGCGTCAAGAGAAGATCTAAGTAAGAAATACCAGTAAGGGATGAAGGTATGATAAGGAAATAAAGATAAATAGAGGAAGAAGATAAAACTGAAGGCTAACGGTAAACGGGACGGAAGAAGCTGCAGGAAATTCGGGGTTGTCCCCAGGGTACAAACCCTGAAAACAAGAGAAAACAAAGTGTAGCAACTAAAATGCGCAAGGGACGAAGTAAGGTAATACATTACAAGAAACGAACACAGTAAAGCATGTCGTGTTTTACGGAAAGGCAAAACATAAAACATCAAGCAAAAGAAGCAAGGTGATGTTGTTCGTGTTATAGTACAGTGAAGCCATACTAGAGCGAAAGTGCCGCCACACGCCCAACCATCCAAAACCCAAAATAAAGCGGTACGATAAGGTATAACAACATAAAACATACTTTGAAACAAGAGCTCAAGTCAAAAACCAAAGCAAAACTCACCCAAAACTAAGCCCTACAGACATTCTCCTATTACATAAAAACTACTTAAGTAAGTGGTTATTCCCCAATTAATCCGCTAGAACCGAAATCAACCCTCACGGTAAGATACTGGCCTAAACTCAGACATAAAACCAATGTCGATACGATAAGACCTAAAATGTCGTAGAAAGAGTCGAACTACTCTACCAACTTCCAATTAATCCAACGTCACCAGTTGTGTTCATAAAAACTAAGTTAAAACTGTGGCACGTCGATAGTATCGAAGAATACTCAAACTTAAAATTAATAGAACTATACAGTAACGTACAACCCACAAAACGATGCATGAAAAATTTAGCAAGCCGTAAGCGGTATCCGGTAATCAAAGCAGTAGCGTATTAGCAAATCCAACGAAATCTCGCTCGTCTTCAGGAGGTTGTATCTTTAGATCCGTAACATGCCAAA